>PVLA01005301.1:0-150523 GCA_004027455.1 Hydrochoerus hydrochaeris | reverse complement strand
CAAGCAGGAGCTGCTGGTGCCCAAAGACACTGAGAGAAGCAACCTCACTGAGACCAGAGGTTCACTGTTGAGCTGACGGCGTTTCCTATTGGATTGTGCATGTACAGTGAGGGAATGAAAAGCGGAGGCTCCCAGCCTTCTGCCTGGAGTAAATGAGTAGAAGAGACTCGCGAAAGAACAGACTTTCTACTGAGGGTGCTTTAGAGACTCCGGCCATGTCCGAGTGCAGAAGTCAAGTAGGTCTCTAGATAACGTGCCTGGGGCTCAGGAAACACAGAGGCTTGTGATCTTCAGTACAAAAGTGCAAGTCACGGGGACACAGGAAGTCACACGGGCTAATATGAGTGTGAATCTTCAGAATTGTCACAAGGGTTGCTTGCGTAAGTCCCTGTAATATGTTTGACACAATCACTGATACCGAGCATTATTGTCATTTTATAAGACTCCCAGGGATTCCTGTGTACCTTAACTTTAGAAGCTGTTCTATAGGATTGCTGCACAAAGCATAACTCACATGCATACACTGAGATGACCATGACAGCAGAAGGTGACAAGATTATTTCTTCCTTTCTCCTTGCACTACAGCCCAGGGTGACATTGTGTCTCTTATGTGCTGAGCACACTGTGGGTCCTGCTTTACATTGCTGGACTTCGCTGCAGTGTGTGAAAGCCCAGGGATTCATCATGTATTCAGTTTAGTGTCTTCCATTTTACTAGGACGGTTTATGCCTGAGTAGTGGCCATGTCTGTATTTGATGACTGACCTCGGACCTTGGTTTAAAACTTGCAGCTGCCAGAGTTCACCGTGGGCACGGAGTCCTCGATGGGAAACCTGACTCCTCTCTCTGAGTCAGAGTCACGCTGATGGCTGATGGCACAAATGCCACTGGGCCTGGGTCCTGCCTGGAGCACAGGAAGAGGAGAGGCTCTGTCTGCTCAGGTTGCTTCAGGCGAAAGAGGACTGTGGCTCTGCCAGTCCCCACAAGTGCTCCCTCCCTCCCTCCCCAAACCCAGGTTTAGCTCACGAATTACTAGGTTGGTTTTGTTTTTTGAAGATATGCTTGTCCCCTGCAGATGTTGCCAAAGGAGAGGTTCATGGGCAAAGAAGTGCATGAGTGGTCTCCTTAGGGATTCTTAATGTTTAATATTAAACATAGTAATCATTTTCAATCGGCCTAACAGTAAATTAAATATCCTTTCCCCCATTAGGAAACATGCAGTCTTCCTTCCATCCAGAGCACTGCCCTGCCGTAGGGAGTGGGTAGGAGGGGTGGCCCTCCCTCTCCAGGGGGTCCGGGCTGACTCTCGACTGTGGGGGCCTAGATCAGGAAATCCTCCCACTAAGCATTCAGAGGTGAAAGATGATGTGCTCAGGACGCCAAGAGAGGGTTCCAGTGAAATAGGATGCCCATCAGGCGAGCAGAGAGACTAGATGGAAGTGAAAATGGCCTAGGGGGCAGGTAAGAAAGGGATCCTCCAGATGTGCAGCCACCCGGAGCGGGAGGACCTTGGAGACCTCTTGGGCACTCCCTCGCCAGGCTCTCAGATGAAGGCTCAGGTGAACCTGCACGGTCCTTCCCCCTGGAGGCCGAGGAGGCGGAGGAGACTGGCAAGGCTGAGGGGAGCTGGGCGCCAGGCAGCAGGTGCAGGAAGAGCCAGCCTGCAGCTCACTCAGTCATGGTGCACAGGAGCCTTCCAGTTGCAGAGCCTCTGTCCGTGGAAGACGATGTGGGCTAGGTGGACACGGGGTTCCTGCTGGCCCTGCGTTCTGCAATTCTAGGTAAGCAGGCAATGGCAGTGTGAATTGAAGGAAGTGTCACCTTAAAGATCTCTAAAAGTACTGCAACCAAAATCCAAGCAGATATAATCCCCCACTGATTCTTTGTTTTGTGAAACGTTCACTGACTGGAAGAGATCCAGGGTGCCAGAGCAATAGAATCTAAACTGGGGGACCGATGGGGAGAACTCAGGTCTGGTCCTTGGTCTCAAGCTCCATCCCACCAAGAGCTGCAGACTGAAACCTGGGAAATGCACAGGGCGATGTGTGGGAGGGATGTGATTCTGGGTGGTCACGTTACAGAGCTCTGGGAGCAAACTTCAGGCACAGCGACCTGTCAGAAAGAAAGAACTGTCACAGTCGTTGGAAGGAAAAACATGTTCTGTACATTGAAAATATCCTCTGTATAGTTCTAGAAAAAAACAAGGGTATAACATTATTTCTGCTTCTGTAAAAAAAGTCTTTTTCTCAGAATATATAACCCTGATTAGTTTTTTTACTCAAACACTTAAAAATACACTTGAATCACTGAGTACATTTCCCAGTTGGATTAATATTCATGTACATGAAAAATCATAAAACTACAATGTAAAATTGAGTAATAATAAAATGACTAAGATCTACAATGAAATGTAAATATGAAACATGCTTCAATTTTTTCCATTTCAAGTAGTAAATAAAATACTAGCTCACCATTATAGAATGGATTGGGAAAATCTATCAACCAAACACTGGACAAAACAAATCACATCTCATGGCATCGTATCAGTTTTAAAAAGATGCATTGAATTGAAAGAGGAAGTACAGTTTCAACAATTTTGTGTGGATCTTCTTAAAAATTCCTTTAGTCTTAAGTGGGCTGTATGCGTAGGATAGCTCTCAGCTTGAATTAAGACATTTGTGTTTGAGTTTCTTCGGTGCCACCACTCTTGATTGTGTGACCTTTCCGAGATCATCTAACTTATCACCCCTCTCATTTCCTCAGCCATAAAAGAATGATGTCTATTTGACAGGAGCCATTGTGTCCAGTATGATATTAAAAAGATCTTTCCATGAAGTCGCAAGAAAACTGTTGCATAATGAATCTGTTGTCTAAAACTGCAAAACAAATTCCAAGAACCAGTGACTTAGAACTACAAAACATTTTATTGCCTTACACTGCTTCTGGGCTTTAGGAATTTGTGGACAGGGTAGGTGACAATTCTGACCTGGAGTTTATGATATGGTGATAGTGCCCCCTTGAATGTTCTGCCCAAGTGATATATGTTGGCTTTCCTACAGCATGGCAGTTCCAGACAATTCCATTGTTGATGTGGTAATCTGGCATCTCCCAGGTTAAGTAGATGTGAGTATCATTTTTATAACCTAGATTTGGGAGACACATGACCTCACTAGTGGTTAAAGTAGGAGCAAAGACTCAGGGTCAATGGGAGGGGCCATATTCCCCATTCATTACAGGTGTATCAAACTGACTTAGAGGAACACGTGAAAGAGATGCTGTGGAGATCTCCCTTGTGACAATTGTTATCAAAAGTATTAAACCATAATTTTCTGCCTTTATTGCTGGTTTGATTTAAAGTATCCCTTGAAGCATTATTCTTTGATGAAACCACTCCCTCAAGGCTGCTGTTCTGATGCTTACTTTAGAACAAGATAAGTATATGACACACTTCCTTTTTAAGTTACAAAGAATGATATTTAATACTATGTGGGACATTTGTTCCATACAATATTCTAGGTGCTTTATGTGTGTTACAAAAATATTTAATCTGATTTTTTAGCACAGAGAATATGCCCATTTGGCAAAGGAATGTGCGATGCAGAGACCTTAGGCCACCAAAATCAAATGAAATCTATCATTTCTTTGACTATATCGCATAGATATTCTTTGTAGTGTCTGATAAATAAATAGCACTTGCCAACTCCTATGCCTCTGTCTGTCTGTCTGTCTGTCTGTTTGTCTGTCTGTCTGTCTCTGTATCACACACTCCCACACACTTAATATTTACTCAACTTTGTGACATAAAGGCATTATTTCCATTGTTCAGATGAGAAAACTGAAGCACAAAGAGATTGTTCCATTTTTCTAATGCTGGAGAACTAGTAAATGATGGAGCCTGATTTAAATAAGGTCTGAGTGACCCCCAAATGATTCTGGAAGCATTAAACTACTAACCATTTAGTATAAATTGACTTGTCTACTTATTTACCTCATTAGAGTGCTGGGATGGTTTACACCGGACATACGGCAGTGGGGCAGGTCTGGAGGAGGTCACAGCAAAACTTGCTTGAAGTCTGCATTTTCCAAGGGACACTTCCAGCCATGGTGGTGATATGGGTAGGCAGACAAAGCACAAAAGTCACACTCTCTTTAACTCTCACTTCGTCCTGATTTAGACACTGGTGCCTAAAATGCTTCTGAAATCATTGCATTAGCAAAATTTATTTTCTGTGAAGGAGGAAAATATAGCTCTCACCAGAACCAATATGCCATTGTCATTTTGTGTTGGACAGAAGCAAGGCATATTTATTCATCACGCTTTTTCATTGTCCAGGTGTTTATAAGTCTTTTTGCTTTATCCTCAATAAAACAATGTCACAGGCAGACATTCACTATTTACACTTAATCTTTGTCATGCAGAATGAAGAAAAACTCACTACTTTCATTGATACAAGAAACTTCAAATCCAACTAGAAATCACAGAATTTATTTAATGACAGATACAGACTGAACGCTGTGTTATTTTGTATCTTCAAAGTGACTTTTGCATCATTTATGACGCTACAAATGCACTGGCTTATTCTAGATTCAAGTTTTAATGAGGAAACCACACTTATTAGCTATGTGATATCAGGAAAAACACATACCTTGTCTGAGTTTCAATTTGTTTAGCTGCCAAACAGGGTTAGGAAAGCCTGCCTTTAGCTTCATCACAGCAAACTTGGAATTAAGCTATATTGTGCATATTTATCAATTTCATGCAAGGAATGCGCACATTACATACTACAAACATGTACTAGTGATTTTGAATTCATTAACTAATTATGTATTTGTTTCAGTTATTAACCTAAAACTGAAGAAAGTTAAGGAATGCATACGCAATAAAATGTGTGTGAACCGTGCAAAAACTTTTATATTATTTTTACTCACATTAACAGGTATCGTTATTTGGTAAACATATACAAATGTTCCTATTCATTCAAAATTACATGCTTATTTGTGCCCATAATATGCCCACCGTAGTTCTAGGTAACAGAATTAGTCAGTGAATAACATAAAACATTCTTAGGCTTGCAGAGTTTTTATTCTAATGGGGATGATAAACCACAAAACAATCAACAAGTCATTTATGACATTTTAGGTGTTAGTAACAAAGTTAGTAGTTTTTAGTATTAGTGACTATGCTAATAATTTATCAGGCATTTTAGGTGTTAGGGGCTATGGAGTGCAGTAAAAGGCATGGAAAGAATTAGAGAGTCGGGCTATTTATATTTAAGGACCATATGAAAGAAGGAGGGCTGGGAGTGCAGGGCTGTAACCCCAGCATTTAGGAGGCTAAAGCAGGAGAATTTCTTTGAGTTTGAGGGCAGCCTGGGCTACATAGTGAGGTCAAGGATAGTCTGAACTACACAGGTAGACCATGTTGCAGGAAGAAGTGGGAACAGTTACATAGAATAAACAAAAAAAGACCTCTATTAAAAGGTACCATTTATGATGAGGTAAATTGGAGGTTTTTATGTTGTGGTGGTGAGATGATCTCAAGTAATGAAAACAATCTTTATGTTAAATTATTATTAAAACTGACTGCAATGTTAGTTTTAAATGATGTGGAATTTTATCTGAGCAACTTTAGCTAGTTTTATATCACTTTTATTTAAGTAATGAGATATTTTTCCTCAAAGATTTGTTCTTAGGTTACTGTCTGGAATAGGCATAGGTTTTCTTTTCCTCTTTCTAGTTCTGGTTGACTAGCTATCTTCTATATCCTATATGTTTTACAGGCATTATCCTACTTTTTGCCTGAATAATGATCCTGAGGGCTAGACATGGTCGTACTCCTTAAAGGAATTTAAGAAAATCTTACTTAGTTGTCTTGTTTTATGACCAGATTTTGGGATGCTGGAATCTCCTTCTGGAGGGGATTTCTGGGTTCTTTCTGTCCTGAGCAAAGAATATGTCAGTACAAGCACAAACAGTAGCAAAATTTCATTAAATGTAGTGTTGGAGACCACGATGAAGTGACTCTGAGCACAATTAAAATTAACTAATTGGCTTTCTGTGTTTATCTGTGAGTCCTCCCAGGTCTAGGCCCCTTGCCTGGTGATGGGAGCTGATTCATCATATGTTAATCTCTATGGATCCTTGGTCCTAGTTGAGGCCTGCAGTTGCCTGTGATGCCAGAGATATCTCAAAGGGCAAGATACGGCCACAGCTGAGGACACCTTGGCTCCACCACTAATTAAGTAAATAGAGACTGCAGCTGGAGGAATCTCACTCCTGCAGTGCACTCTACCATAAATGTCATCCTGGAGATAAGACAGTTCTGCTAAATTGGCATAATTGACTGCTTGGAGAAGTCCTGGAAGTGACTCTCAAGGTCCTGCTCATTTCCCACGCTTTCCTCAGTTTCTCTGCTCTTTGTTTTGGACCTAAAAAATGGGCAGTCGTAGCTAAATGGTTTTGACCCTGCTGGAGCTCCGAAATCATACCATTTGTCTCATTTATTTAGGCCTTCTCCCTACACTCTTTTGGGAGATTGGAGATCTAGGTCAGGACAGGATAAGTAGAAAAAAAAAATGATGCTCTGCATGCAAAGTTTGAGCCAAATAAAAGTAGGAAAAAAGTACACCCTACAGCATGAGGGTGGGCCACCATGTGAGACAAAATACAGTGGCAGAAATAGATACAGACTGTCCTTTTTTAAATCACCCATTCCTCAGGCAAAAACCTTCGCAACTTATTGTGAGAAGTCCACCTGCAGGGTTGTGAGAACTGTTTTGCCACGTTTCAGGATCTTGTCATGCCACTGTCACCGGGTCAGATTTAGTTATATTCTTGTTTCCATTTCACCCATACTACAATCAGTGACTGATATAATTCTTAATTTTTAAAAATTCATTGTATATTTTTCATCCACACATAGCATCTGTACATATTAATGTAATACAGTGTACTTGGAAATAATGTGCTGTCGGGCTTCCCACCCACTAGATGACAAAGGAAGATTTGAACTTAGCTTTGTTTGACTCTAAAGTTGCTGCTCTTTTCCTGCTGTCTCTCTCATCCATGGATAGTTAAACATTTCTCTATTGGAATATGTTCCATCAGCTCCAATATTCTGCCCCTTTCTCATTTGTACTTTGTGGTTCTGAAATTGGTTTAACAAGAATTGAGATCTGGTCATGGATAATTAACCCATAATGGTTAATGAAGGATAATTTAGAGCTTTCTGCCATTCAGCCAGAATCTCTGAACAAGATGCCAAGTAAAGAAACGACTACATCTTCTTCAAGATCACATTATTTATTTTTCTTTCATTGGCACAAAATGTCCTTTCTGAACCTTGGAAAATGCAGGAGGCTTCCTCTTGAAGTTGATGGCTCTTAATGTGATGTGGACACAGTTCCCAGCCCATAACATACAGGGCAAACTGACACTGGACACTTCTGTCTGGGTGATACAGGGGGCTCTAAAGCAGCAGTGAGTGTGCTGTTATGTCAAGTTCTAAATTATTCCATGAATATAGCCTTTAACACAGTATTTTTCCTCCTGTTAAAGAAAAAATAGATTCGACAACATGATAAGGATGTAAGGTGGACATTATTCAAGGGAGAATACAGCAACAATTACAGGGAACACAACTGCTTTATACAATGGTCAAGCATAAATTGACTCATCTCCTATCCTGAAGGTCCTTTTAACCAAGAAGCAGGATTGGAAATTAATGAATGGTCTAACAAGTCAACATGCTAATGTTTCTCTTTGAGGTTTCCAATGTGGACATTCAAACAGTGAGACTGCAAAGAAGTTCAATGATCCAGTAACAACTTAGCAACATGGTTTTCAATCTACACACTTAAACATACATGCAGCCATATCCTCTAGAGCACTTTCTTTTCTTCTTTTTACTTTTTAAGTCCATTATCTGTTTAGTTATATCCTGTTTCAGGTTGCTCAGTACCTTACTGACTTGTTTTGTTGTTATTTACTTTTTAATCACCTTATATAATTCTGTTGCCTTGTTTTTGAGTTTCTCCTCATCCATGCTCCATGGATCAACTTTGGTGGAGTTTGGAGATCTTTGGAGGTATTTTGTTACTTTGTTATCTACTTTTTTTTTGAAGGTAGCAAAATACAGCAGAACAAAACAGAATAAACCCATGCCACCACAGTGCAGTGATACTAACACAAAACCTCACAGCAGGTCACCAGGACACGAGCAATGGGCACAATAGTACAGCCCATTCTGTTCACATTAGCTGTCCATTCAATCAGGTAGAGGAAAATGGAAGGAAATATTGAACTTATAAAAACAGAATATTGAATAAAGCAGTAGCATTAATCAAAACTGTGCAAAACAGTGATAAAAATATTTGCCTTCAAAGAGATGGTAGAAGGAAATCCCCCTTACTTGCCACGCTGTATACATTCATCCTCCCAACAGATACTCAGACGGCCAGTGCTGACTTGCTAACTGGGAGGGGGGCGTGGGGGGCAGGGGGGAGGATGGATTGATGTCTGATCCTTAACCCTTGCACTGGCAGGCCCCCAGCTGCTTACCAGGGCTGCGAGTAGGCTGCCTGTTCTCCCAGAACCCAAAGTTCCATAATGATGCAGAGCTCAGGAATCACTGATAGTACTTGCCCTGGTGTGCCGGCGGCTTGCCAGGCCCCCAGCTGCTCACCAGGGCTTTGAGTAGGCCACCTGTTCTCAATTCTGCTTTTAAAGTCTCATTTATTTATAATCGCCTCTAATTAGACCACCAACCTATCTCTCCTGGACTACTGCAGCCACCTTTATCCTAGGTTAACACTTAGGTTCCCTGCTTGCCCCTCACTATGTCCCCATCTATCTTTTACAAAAGGATCAGGGTCTTCTTTTCAAAGATAAAACTGTTTGTGTCATCACAAACATTTTTCCATTTCTCTCAAAGATGCTCCATTTTTCTTCCAAGAATGACCAAAACGTTTCATAAAACCTATGAGATTCCAGATTCTCTGGCCTTGCTAACCTGTCAGCTTGTTCTTAAGACACTCCATATCACTGTGTACATTTTCGCTCTAGCTTGGTGCATAGTACATGCACAGTACACAGCTCTGGCATGAATGAAAAAGAAATACTATGCTTCACATTTGCATATTCATCATGTCTGTCCTTTTGGTGGTGACTTTGAAATAAGATGTGAGCCCTACCTCCCTGATAGGTAAGAAATAATGAGGAAAGGAACAAATTTATCAATTTATCAAAAGCATTAGGAAGGGACAAATACTCCATCAAGGAACCTTCAAAATCCCAATTTTGTACTTTACTTTCTTTCAAGACAAATTTCCAACTATCGTTTTATTACTCATTTAAAAAGAACTGCTTAGATCAGGTTTGGTCTGATCATGTGTTTTCATATAGATCACATTCAACTCATGAGCATGTTGTAAGATATGACAGAAAACATTCCGAAACTTCTAGCTCTGCACCATGCATGACAGCTCCTGCAAGCCAGACTCTGGCTTGCCTTTGGAGCTTGGCCCTGTCCAGTAGCACTACTGCATCCAACCATTCTACCCCAGGAAATGGAATGCGTCAACAGCTGTGGCATCTTTCCAGCATTCCTAATTCTGCCTAATTCAATTTATGATTGTGAAGGTCATAACGGTCCTGATTAAACAGTGCATCTGATATTCAGCAAACCGAAATGAGTAGCATATTGCTAAAGCGAAGTGATTTAATGAAATTGCATACACTACCCTAAGTTTCTTTGGAAATGAAATTATAGCAGGCAGAGATAAAAACTGTCATTACATTCCTTTACAATTTGACTTGTAAAAATCATGGATTCTAAGAAAGTGTCTCCAAGAGTGACACCATGTTAAGGATCACATTTAAACCTGGAATTTATCATATCTCAGGCCTCTCTGGAATCCAAAATATTCAAAAACTTCAAGTTCACACATTATATATAAGCAAGTCCTGTATTGTTCTCCAAAGTGCTCTGGAAGCCCCAGATACAACTGCACATACCTGTGCTTAAAATGAGCTGCTTTCCGCTTTTACATTTGTGATCCGTTCAGAAGAGATTCTTTATTTAGACGAGTCTTGCTGTCAATTTGTGCTTTGAGATGATTTCCTCAGCGATTTGGGAGAAATTGTGAAAGCAAACTTGTGGGACATCTTATTTTAAGAGCTTGGCCACCATCCCTAGCATTTTGGAATGCAAATTAGAACTTCCCTGAGGGCATCAGCCTCCTCTCCTCACAGCCCATGTGAACATGCCGGCTGCCATGTGTTCACAGCATAACAGTCATCAGGCGGAGCTTTGCTTCATGTATGGACACGCTGTTCAGAGCAAATGAATGAGGAGCACGCAGAACTTCTGTTTCCACAATCCAGCAAAGAATGCTCACATCTTTTTTGGGTTTGGGTCTGTGAATGTATAAGCAAAGAAATCTGGAAAACCTTCTGACTACGGAGACAAAGGATAAATGAGAACAGAGGTCATGCTTAAAAGGGCACACCCTGGACATGAAGTGAGTTTGGGTGCAGGTAACCTGGATTGAGCTGCGTGTCAAATGAGGTTTACCCTTTAAATATTCAGTTACAGAAACCAAGACATCTAGTTCATGATCAGGTTTTTTTGTTTCTTTTTTCCACTTGGAATTGCCAGAATTGCGATAAAATTATTTTCTCTCTTGGAATTACTCCAGTGTGTATTGAAAATATATTTCCTCTGTAAATAAGGTTCCTCATCACACTGTTTACCTTGACTGTTGACACTAGCATTCATCCATGCATGCCCCAGACATAGTATTATGCGTGTCATCCCAATTTGCTTGATTTACTGGCTTCATAAGGTAGCTGTAATGTCCAGATACCATTTTATTAGGAAAGTTTTCAAAAATCAACAGAAGAATTGACAGACATTTATAGTGCATCATCATAAGCTCACCACCTAGATCCCACGATTAGCATTTTATTCTTCTTGATTTCTCCCATCTCCATTCCTTCATCTATGCCTGCATCCTTTTTATTTTGGGGTACATTTCAAACTAAGTCACAGATAAGTCATTCCACTTCCTGCTAAACAGTTTGCTTTCACTTCTGTGCTTAGCTTAATGAAGACTTTGGCTACTCACCCTGGCTGGGCCTTGGTTTCTTAATATGAAAAGTGAAAGGGCTGTCTTAGATGACCTCAGGCCCTCCTTGCCAGCTCTGGCATTCTGAACTTCTCTGACATTTGCTTTTTTAATTGATTGACATGCTTGTGTAAAATGCCTTCTTGTTGAATTCAAAAAGGATCAACAGGGAAAATATAGTTTGTTTACCTATGGGATATTTAGCTAACAATCCTGTTTGGTTTAGAATAATCCTGCTAACCAGTTGGTTGTGATTTTGAGCCAAAACAGATGTTTTTAGGGGTCTAGGAAAAAGAAAACAAAGTATCAGGCAGATATTTTCAAAGTTATGTGAAGCGTAAGCAATGTCTTATCCACAATAAAAAGTGGCAAGGCAAGGAAAATCAATTGCAAATGAATTCTAAAGATAATTAAACTCAGGCAGTCCTGGGCTGAGGGAGGGAGCCCACAAGGCGATGGACAGCTGAGAAGTAGAAGTCAGAAGTCTGAGACCCCTAAACCTCATGATGTTAACCCTCTTTTTTCTTATGTTGGCGCTTTTCTTCCAGATAGGCTTTGAACCTGATGGTCTCAAGGTGCTAAGAAAATAATTTCAAACCAATCAACAACTCCCTCCCCATTTCAAACCAATCAACAACTCCCTCCCCCGTGCAAAATAGTTATACTTGAAAGCTATCCGGACAGAGTATCATTTCTAGGAACCAGGATCAAAAGGAGAAAGAGCCAGATAGGGGTTACTGTGGCGAATAACCAAGCCAAATGCAAGCCACAAAAACCAAATCTCTCGGGAGTCCTTAACATGGCACCTTTAGCTGGCGGTAAATTCCTCATAGTCGCTCTGGGGAGTTCACAGTAGAAGGAAGCTGTTACCATCTGTTGAGAACATGCATACTATTCTTGCTGAAGTAACCTTGTGTAGACTGAGCCTCCTCCCCTGAATTCACTCTTTCAACTACAAAGACTGCTATGGACTATTTTAAATAACTCGAGTCAGATGGAAAATATCAGTGAAATTCTTCATAACTGTCATCACCTTCCATAAAAAGGCTACTTTCATGCAACTTTTAACATTTACCTACATGCCTCAGATAGGAGGATCACAGGGACTTCTTGTGATGGCCTTTGTGCATGCCAGATGATCAGTCCTATTAAATTCAGAAGAAGAATATGAAAATTCTTAAGTGTGCTTAGGATCAAAGAATCTGGATTAAAATGTGATGCCTGGCTCTTTAGTCACAGTTCATCAGTCTCAGATCTAAACTTGGAAGAAGTAGTCATTCACATGCCATTTACATTAGGGAAATAGTGCTGTGGAAAATCTAAAAATAATCAGGAAAACTGAATCTCACACAGTATTTTCTTTTTTTCCCCATTTTAACACTCTGTTGCTTATGATGATGGTTCATTAGGCACTGTCAATCATTTCAGAACACAATTCTGAAGCTTACTTGAAAATGGCTACACTAATTTGGCATTCAAGTATCCGGCTAGTGCAGGCATGCCTAAATTTGTTAACCTTGTATGGGCTTGGATTAGGTGAGCATCCTTTTTCTATAAACCGTATTGGTTCAAGGCTATGTGTCTACATAGTTTCCATTTTTGCCTGAGCAATATTTCTGCAAAATGCAGAAAGAAATGGAATGTTGTATGAAGCTACCAGGACATAATATTTTAGAACAGAGTTATGTTTGAGAATTGCAGCCAGAATATGCCGTATAGATTATGGAAATTAGCAGCTGTGTGGTCTCTTCATTTGATTGTCTCTTATTAGCAATGTGCTTGATTAGCCCTATACCCTTTTAAATGGAATTACAAAATAATTATGTGTTCTGCATCCAAAACCCTTTATTGAGAATGACAATAAACTGTGCAATATTCAAATCAGTGTATGATACATTTATATGATTATTAAATGCCTGAAAATTGCCTGTTAACACTGCATGTGTTTACTACCTAGTAAAACAAGTGTTGACCCCTCTATTTAAACCAGAGGGGAACATTCATCTTTACTGAAGTCATTGTTTCATCTTGGGACATCTCTGCTAAAGTACCAGCCAGCCAGCCAGCCAGGCAGCATATCATCTTTCGTCTGCATTTATTAATGGCTTAGAATGTCCATCTGTTGCCCTTAGTAAATGGAACACTATGAAAAAAAGCATTCATTGAGTCTATCTATACATAACTTTTCCCTTTATGGAGAAATGCTCCTTGGAATGTTCTTCATAAATTAGAAACAGGGAACAAGTGTTGGTCACAAAAAATCATCTAAGTCGGAAAACTTAAATGATGTGCAGCAGATTCCTCTCTTTCCAGGAGAAGATAAACACATTTGATTCAGATGAAGAGAACTTTGTCCAAAAATATCTCAAAAATCACACCGATCTATATTTGGTGATCATTTAAAGGATGGTACAGAATACAGCAAAAGAAAAATTTAAGGTGTCTTCCACGTGTTTTGGGGTTCAAGTGGCTTCCTGTACTGATTTTATTTTGCTCGTGTTTGGAGTTAGATCTGGAATTGAAGAACACTCCATGGATGTCAGTGTGCTGAGGGAATTCTTTCAAGAATTTTGGCAGAATTGCCTGTGGTCCTGCCAAGGTAAAACGACAGTTAAAGTGGGACCATCTGATGACATTCCAGTGAGCAGGACTAAAAGGACTTATAAGTGGATCTGATGGAAGTTGCTGATAGTTTAACTTTGAATGAAAATTATATAACACTACATTCACAGGAAAATGTAACTTCTATTGGAGCTAAGCTAAAAACAAAGCTATGTTAAATTAGAGCTAGAGATCAGGGTTAGTACAGAAAGTATAATTTTGCTATCTCCATTTAAAATATTGTTTGATTTATAGTATTTAGAAGGAAGGAAATTACACACATCCATGCTTGGAAGCTGTAATTACATCACCTCTGTCTGATGTCACAGTCTAACAGCAATATAATCAGTATAATCATGTTGATCATGGTGGTGATAGTAAAGGATACATTTCTGGGAATGTAAATATTTGACATGCAACACAATATACAAATGGAAGAATAACATCTAGATATAGATAATATAAAAAGGAAGTATTATATAAAATACATCATTTCTAGAAGAAAAGAGAGATTTAATTTGGAGACGTCAGTTGCAAATTTAACAAAATAAAACTCTCAATTCATGCTATATACAATAACTCAGCCTGAAGTATGCTTGACAAATTAGCAGTATCTCCATTTGCTTATTTGATTTGGAAAGAAAGTTTATTAAGGGTTGGTTTTTTAATAAAAATGATCAAAAATTGGTACCTGCAACTTGCCTACAAGTTTCCTTCATCTTATTTCTTTCAGCTCCATGGTCATTCATCTCTACCTCTGAGAGATAAAACAAAAAGAAAACTAGGTAATGACAAGGAGGGTATAGTTTCTCAAGTTAACTTTACAAACTCTCCCAGTTTCAGAAAGGCCTTTTCCCTCTCTGAGAGTGGCTCCACAGCTGATACTAAAAAATGATGAAAATGCAAATTGGGATTCTTCATATTTTGATAAAGAATGGAAGAATCTCTATACACATTTGAGGGTATTGAAACTTGATTTTGTAAATATTTATTTTTCTGGTAATCATGGTGAATCTGTCTTCTCCACAATATGTACTATTGTGTGTGTAGAGACAAGAAATGACTTAGTGGTAATTTCATTTGCTTTAATCTCTCATTTTCCCCTACAGGAAACATTCATTACCTCTGGCAGACATAGCGAACATAAAGGGAAATGGAATTAAGTTTTCCTATCAACTTGTAGTAGTAATCTCCTAATAAACGTCTCCAGACATCTTGTAGATGGTATGGAACTCCTTCCTCAATGAACAATAAATAAAGTGGATAATGGAATGGATGTGTGTTCCCTCTTCATCCTGTTCAATTGGATTTCTTTCACTCTGCTTTCCAAACTTGCGTGCTCATCTTGGTCACAGTATGGCAGGTTCCAGAACCACATGGGAGAAGAGATCGATTGTGCCTCCAGTTGCTCCTGAATCTCAATTTTCTCATTTGAATTTGACTTTTTGTTTCTCCATACCATGATGATTATTAGCACCTTGGTTCAGTTTTCCAAATACTCCATGACACACTGAAGAGCTCAAATTTTCTCTCAGAAAATACCTGTGGAATTGAATGTTAGGATGGGTATTTGTGTTTTTCAGGTAGCTTCTTCTGTATTTTTAACCCAAACTTAGATATTCACTACCAGACTACCAGAAATTGAAGTGTCAGTCATCCTTAACTGCTTTACTGCGGCCCCTGCATTCTTGATCACTAAGTCCTGTTGGTTTGACCCTTTCAATTCTTCTGCAGACAGTTCAGGATCCTCATTCAGGCCTCAACATCTCTAAGTTCTAATACTGCAAGTCTCCTAAATGGTTTTCCTGTCTGATCTCTGTTCTCTTCAATTTATACTCATGAAACCAGTATGAAATATTTTAAAAACTCTCTTGCCAATCACTGCCCCACTGGTTTCATAACACCTAAAATTAGAGGAGTAATATCAACTGTGTATAGAGGTCAGGCAGGTGATAGAAGTTAAGTGGAGCTGGTTCAGATAGAGACTGAAAGGTTTTTGGCCTAGTATAAATTACTGTACAATTATGGTGGTGGTCTAACGTGGCAGAAGGCCAAAGTGGGAACCCTACCACTTCCTGCTTCTTCCTCAGCCCTAACTGCAATTCCCCTTCCTTTTTTCATGCACGGAGAATTCCAATTGCTTCCTTACATGTTATCAATATCCACCCCATGTGCCACTTCCAATCAGAGGTCATATAACCCTCTTCCTCTGTATGCAGTCAAAGGAGACGGCCCACCCGCCATGGGCTGTGTGCTCCTTCCCATGTCAACTCAGTAAACCTGTTCATTGTGTACTTTTTGCTTCTCTAGTGCACCAGAACACTCTAACAGATGCTATGACTAACTGAAGAGTCTACAAACTATTTAAAGGTGGCAATAACTACTCAGTTCCAGTTAAATGTTGCCAAGGAATTAATTTTCTTAATCTTCTGGGATGGGAAAAAAGAGATGTTCAGGGTCTAGGGATTGCCAACTACCATTTTGTAACTTCTGTCCTCTAAGATAAAATCCGAGTCACTTAAAGTGGTGTATGGAGTCATTCACGATGACACTTTCAGTCTTGTACCTTGAGTTTCATTTCTTGTAGTGCCTGACAGTTCTTCTGACAAAAATAGCCCCCCAAATCCTTTTATTTCTCTCTGTCTCCAGTGCCACTCCGCTATTTCAGGTCATCAGAATCCCTGCCCTGTATTACTACAATAGCCTCTTAACTGGTTTCTCTGTTTCAAACACCTCTTATTTGAAAACATTTGTGAAACTGTGATGTTTATAAATGTAGCAGTGTGATGTATTGAGCATTTTCTACAGCAGGGTGGTCTATTGGGAAATTACCTAGTGCTTTGTTTTCTTCCTCATTATTTCATCTGGAAGGGATAAAAGGCATTTTTCCATCACCCAAGAAAAGAACCTGGGCTGCGTGTTCTCAGAGAGATGCAACGGAGTGTCTCTGCAGACCTGCTGAGGGAACAGTGCCAGCGGTGTCCACACGCTATGGTGACTCCAACCTCACGGAGCACAATGAGGGGCCTAAGATGGCTCATGGGGTCCTAAGACCTACAGAGCCAAAAGAGGGACCTATGTCAACTGGGTTAGGCTGATGATTGCTTTGTGATCACCTCTGTATCTAGATTTAAATGTGGTGCCTAAATTAAATATCTACTTTGTAAATATTTTAGAACTCCAAGAAAGAAAAATACTGTACTTTCACAAGGAGATTCTTTGAATCACCTCCTTAGAGATTTTACACAGATGGACAGAATTCATGCACTATGTCCAGTTTTGTCTATTGCTCTGTCACAGGCTTAGCTTTGGTCTAGAAGGACAGATTTTAAACCATACAAATCTCTGAATGTATTAATTGTAAGTATTTTTCATTGTCTAAAAATGATAAAACCTAGAGAGAGACCAAAGTCACCAAAATCATTTTTATGAAAGATAGTAAAGTCCTGCTAAAAATAAGGAATCAAATTCGATTTGCTTTAAAAGAGATTGTTTCAGTTTTATCTCCATAATTTAAGCACACATTTCTATAGCATTTTGTGAGTTAGGACACTGTGACTTAGAAACATATGCCTTGTGCCTTGATTAAGCCAACCTTTGATTTTTTGTCAGGGCCAAGCAAATTGTTTCCATCATCTTAAATAGTGACTCTGAGAAGAAAGCCTGTATTTGGTAGCCATATGCCTAAGTAAAGTAATGGTAATACTTACCTGATCACTATGTTTAGAAGAACAATTTTGACGGAACAAAGGCTGATTCAGAAATACAGTACATGTTTTACATTTAAAAAATAATACAGTGAAAGACACATTGCCATAAATTCCTCTCAAAATACTTCTTTTTAAAAATGCACTTATCTCATACTTCTTGCCACTCTCTGAGACATTTCTGGACATCCTCCTTCTGGTAAGTATCAGGCAAAATTTCATGATCATAGTAAAATGCTTGCGACAGGTATCAGACTGAAGATGAGCTGATGACACTTGGTCCAAATGTCAACTTTGGATTGTGTATCCACTATATGGACCACATAGAATTGTTCCCTTGGCCACATATACCCTGTGCTACCATGATTAAAGTTTTTTCACCTGTTTATTTCCTCCACAGTTGTCTGAGAAGAGGTTATTATTTTATTTGGACTACAGAAACTCTATTTCAATTTATAAATAAAAACAAAGACCTTCCTGAGAAGTTAGGTGCTTACCATATATTAAAAAGCTAAAAGTTATGAGCTTTTTCAAAAGTAGACTTACTCATCGGTTCTAACTAAGCCTAGGACAATGTAGTGTAGTAGTTACTTAAATCATTTTGAAATCTGACAGAATAGAGTTTTGGGTCTATTTGCCATTTATTGGAAGAATTAGTTTGGCTAAATTACCATACTCTAAATGTCTTTATTTTTATCTCTGCTTTGGGGATAATAATCCTTGAATTGGCAATTAGTTTTGAGGATTAAATTAAATAATGAACAGATCCTTAGAACAGTACCTAGAATATAATAAGTACCTTACTAACGAATATAATGACACTAATATATTATTCAGTAGTCATTTTTGTAGGATTGGGGTAATAGAGGATAATTTGGATAATGAGTTTGCTTTGACAAAATTATCAAATTTATCAGACAAATCAGGAATTTCTAGATTTCAGGAACACAAAACTGTACTATTAATGCAAATATACACAGTATTTTATAATGTAAAAGCATATTGTATTCACTATTCTTTTAAATGTTCATGCTTAACTAAATAAAATATTTTTTGCTTTATTACAAAATGGTAATTTTCAATGCTTATTGAAAAAATTTATCCAGATCTTGGATTCATTTAAAACCGCATGCAGGCATCACTTAAAATCAAAGGGCTTGTCCTGATGATGCCTTTTGCTAAATCACTTTGTGTGAATTCAGTTACTGCCTCAACAGAAACGAGTGAGGTCCCTTTCTCATTCTTCCGCCTTCAAGACTCATGATCTAGAGATGTTTTCTAATCTAGAATCAGTACCACTCTGTGAGGCGAGTGGGCATCAGCAGTCTTATCTAGAGATGAGACAAAGAAGTCTTTCCCTGCCCTTCACATCTTCTCCTCTGCATCTCCACAGCAATTACAGAGGCCACAAGCTCAGCAAATTGGTAGTGCTGAGTGAGAGAGTGTGCCAGCCAGCACTCTAAGCAAGGCAGGGTGTGGGCTCAGTGGTCTGGAGATGAACATTGTAAGTCTGCCAAGGAGGACATCTCACACTGCCCTTTGGTTAGGGCTATACTTAAATCTATCCCCAAAGAGGAAACTCTTCTGCTTTGAAAGACTGCATGAGAAGTTTTCTTCCAATTTTTTCAATCATCCCTCCAAGAATATAATGGCTTTTTAAGTATAAGAACAGCAGCTGGCATAAGGCAAGAGGAAAATTTCAAGGTATTTTATCTATGTTAAACTGGAATAAAAATGAATTTCCTATCAGCAATCTCTTCTCAAGTGTGAGCCTCAATTTATCAACTGCCAATTGGATATAATGGCCATCGTTGCTTCATGAGATCCTGGATGGAATTAAACATTATTGCCAAGAAGCATCTAACATATAGTTGTTTCTTACATTGTAAGCATTCAAAAGTTTTAGTATAATTTGGCCGACATTTCATTGGGTAAAATCAAGATGGCAAATGGTTTTTTAGAGATTAAAATTCAAAGAAATTCACACTGATATACAAAATTTAAAGTTGTGACTTTTTTTTTGACAGTATAACCAGAAACCTGTAAGGACAACAGAGCAGGAAATGAAGGCAGGACCCACAAGTGACACATATTTGCAACAAAACAGTAGCCTTAGTATGCAGTATCCATTTATTTGCAATCAAGAAGAACTTCAAAGATTTTGCTATTCCCGATTCTCTGATGGAATTGATCAGTATAAATTATATAACCACTGGATTTTTGTTAGATTTGTATAAACACAGTATCAAAACGGCCACACCTCTGTACACACACACCACACACACACACACACACACACATAAATACACACACACACACACAAATACAAATACATGCATAAACACACCACAACTCCTAGGAGGTACTAGTCTCACTCAAATAGACTACAAATAAAATATTCGCAGTCTCTGATCTTTCCCATGGACACCCTCCATGATCATACTGTACAGCACAAGGGCTTTCACAATACTCAGTCATTTTTGGCAACAGCTACCTCCAGTCTTTACTGGCTGCCAGATCCCTGGCAGTATAAGAAGAGTTCTGGCCTCGTATACAAGAAATACAAGGTCTTCATTATGCCAGAGTTTAATACTCACAGCCAGAAGGCTTTATATACAATGTACACACAGAATCTCTGTCTTGCCTTCAGACTGAACAACTGTTTTTTTTCTATGGTGAGCTGCGAAACTGCCATAATTACATGGACAGCTACAGAGACGCACACTCAAAATCAAAACAGACAAACCAATTAAATATATTTCACCAGCAACTTTCAGAATGAGTCTAATCTGAGCAAAATGCTGTACTAATTGACTTAGATGTCTGTATGGAAACACTGACATTCTTACTGATTTAAGAGAAATTTCTAGCCTGTGTTCCTTAAGTTGAAACAGAGATGTCTTGCTTTAGAAAAATTCTTATAAAAATTAAGATTTTATAACATAAAAGAAGAGGATATTTTTGTTTTGATTATTTCTATTACTACTTGAAGATCTGTCGACATAAATTACAGTGTACTTATTTTTAAGTGTTTTAGAGTAATCAAAGCACTTTCTCTGACTCGGTCTCATTTGACCCTTAAAGGAGTCATGTGAAGGTGTGAGACAAAATCTACTATTTCCTTTCCTAGGTGCAAGGTTCAGCAGAGTCACTGGGACATTAGTTTCACAAACGGTTAAGACAGGCAAAATGGTGCCCTGTGATTTCACTCCTACTTAAGGGTCGTGATTTGGGGGCCAATGCCTTTGACAAGGATTCAATTGAATAAGCATAAATCTACTGATTTTATAGGCATAACTGTAGGATGTAATCAGGTGTGCCTGAACTGTCTATGTCCTCCTAACCCCTGTAGGATGGATGGGGATCAGGGAGAGTCATTTTAGCTATCTTATGGAAGTTACTACATAATACTTCCATAATCTTATGGAAGGTACTACATAATACTTACGAGCTTTGCATGAGATAATGAAAATGGCTGTCTTGGAAAAATTATGGAATTTAGGAAAAAATTCCAAAAGCAAACCAAATACATATTCAATTGATGACCCTTTAATATTATGATATAGAATTGACTGTAACTGGACTCATCTTTGATACATAAAGATACATTATAATAATAATAATCTTTATAATAATGATACATTTATGTATCTTTATAATAATAAGGATACATTTAAATATATTTACTACAATATGAGATGAAAATAAGCATACCACAGTTTAATGTGGTCCAATTGATAGAGGTGAGGTTAGGATTTTGATTAATGGTAAGTGAAAGTGTATCCTGGGAAATGGAACTGTTATTACTATTGTTGCTGTTATTATTATTGTCATCATCATCATCATCATCATTATTGTCAACATCACAATCACCTGGGAGATCCCAAGGACCATTTTTTATGCAAGACTCAATAGTTCCAAATAGAACAGTTTGAGCTACTCTAGAGGCAGGAATAAAGGTGGGAGCATTACAAAGCAACTGAATTTTAACCCTGTTCCTTTGAGAATGAGATTTTCACAGTTAGCAAATAAGAAATGCTGAACACTTATTGTAATATGGATTTTAGGTAATTAAATATTTTTACTATGATTACACCAGTGTAAGTGTATATATTCTTTTGTTTTTATATTTGCGATATTGCAGTATTTGGGGCATATTTGTGCTAAAACGTTTATTTTCTATGTTGTAGTATTTAACTGAGTGTCCCGCATTTTATCTCATAACCCTATTTGAGACATTTCAGTACAAATGCTTACATTTGTAGATCATTGCACAGACAGTCCCAAGGCCATGGCCAGTATTGCTTTGCTGCTTCATAGGTGATACATTTTATCAGTATACACTATATTCATATATGGAGCTGCCACAAAAATTCTCATTAATAAGCATAATTTCTGTGGTAATAAAATAATTTAGGAAGACATGTTAGAAGATGGCTTAGTTTAAGAGAAATAGCCCTTCAGTGTTCTAATTTGCTGTCACAAACACCCATCCTTCGTACTCATACCCTGCTTTTGTAGAGCCGAAGGAGCTCTAACTTGTCTACTCTGAGGGGCAGATGCATGCATTGATACTGTGTGATTGGAACTCATGTGACTTGGAGGCGGACCATTTTTTCAGACCATGTTGGTGACAAACTTGCTTGAAAGATGTTTGGTTGTCCTTGGTTCATAAAGATCTCTTGGACAATAAATTTCTTACAGAGAAGTCTATTTCTTCCAATGTGATTGAAATAAATGGTGGATATTTAAATCCAAAATTTTATTATAATAAAAACCACATTGCTATTAATTGTCCCCAAAAAACTGCCCTTGCTTTGAGCACACTTATCCCATCATATTTCCCACTTTCTGAAGGGGTTCTAGAAGCGTCCTGACACAAGCATCTTTATAATATATGACAAAAAATACAATGAAAGCAACTTCCAACTGCCATGCAATGGAAAGACAGGCTCATAAAAAGGTTGCAATGTCTCCTCATATGCCTCATTCACCTGATTTGGCACCGTGCAACTTCTGGCTCTTCTATAAATAAATAAATAAATAGAATTTTCTGTTTCAAACATAGTCTCACTATATAGTGCAGGCTGGCCTTGAACTCAATTATGTAGCAGAGCCTGACTTTGAACTCACAGCAAACCTCCTACTTCAGCCTTCTAAGTGCTAGGATTGCAGATGTGACCATGACCACAACCAGCACGAGAGTCAAAATGAATAGGAATGGTAAACATTTTCAATTGACTGGAAAATTGATGCAGTGACATCAGCACAGTCCATGGCAGTGATGAAAGAGGACTTCCAGAACTGCTTCAGAAACTGGCAAGAAGGATGGGACAAGTGCGGCTGAAGTCAGAGGGAGTATTTTAACAAGGAATTAATGGCAAATGTCTACTACTGTAATAAACTGTAAAAAATTAAATATTCTATGTAAATTCCAAACATACCTCGTAAGGCCAGAGCCTTGCAACATGCCAAGTATTCTGACACCATCGACTTTGAAGTCCAACAGACCTGCATCCAAATCCTATTTTGAATCCTATTCATTTTCTAGTTATTTCCTAGTTGCATGACTTCTGTGATTAACTCATTAATTACTTGACATAACTCCGTACCTCAATTTCCTTATGTGAACAATAGGCCTAGGAATGCTTACAAATATTTTGTCCAGGGTTAAATGAAGTGAATATAAATGGAGCTCCTCATAAATTGTAGGTACTGAATAAATGGTTGAGTCCAACAGGTAACACTTGTTAGGCACATCATGGAAAATTTTTTCCATTAAGTATTTATTGGCAAAATCCAGCATGATGGTCAATATAACAGAGAAATGTTTATCAAACTAATGAATTGCCCATTAGTTATACTTCAATTGCAGGAACATTTTCCATCACAATGTAAGGTATTTGTTTGAAGTTCCTTTTGTACTTGAAAGATAGCCTTAGAAACTTAAACAGCAGTACTGCACTGCCTGTGAAAATGCCTAACCCTCTGATTTCCAATAAAAGAATTTTCAGTCTTAAGTTTGCTTTTCTGAAGCAGAGGTTTGGTGAATTCAGAATGCAGCATGGTGCCTTTCCTGTTCTCTTTTTCTACTGCTGGTGAGGTGGCTAGAATGCTGACTGCTTTTCCTGTACAAACAAACTAGCTATAAGAGGAGGTAGACACCATTATAAGCCAAGACGCTAGGTCCAATCATTCAAAATACATATGGTTGACTGGAAACCAGACCAAAAAAAAAGTGGCTAGCAGAGGCAGTGATTTGTTGGGAAAAGGAGCGATTTTAATCAAAGAGCACACAATTTTACTTACATAAAAGAATTAAGTTCCAGAAATCTATCGCACTGCAAAGTGACCGTAGATAATAATAATGTATTGTGCATTTCAAAATTACTAAAAGGGTAGATTTTGAAAGTCTTCACAATAAACATTTTGGCACATGATAGGTATGTTTGGAGAAATATGCTAATAAGCGTGTTTGAATGACAGAGCAAAACATCACATTGTACTCCATAAGTGCACATAATTACTATTTGTTAATTAAAAATAATTAATGAATAATTAAGAAATAAAAATCCAAACAATAGTGAATTTTGTTGCAAAGTCCTTAAGATTTATACCCTATACTTAAAAATTCAATGTAAGTCTTCAAACTACTGTGACTTATATTTCTGTTTTTCTTATTTCATTTTTGATTGAATCTATACTGAGGTTCAAAGTGATATTTCAGCATCTGAATCCAGCACCCATTGATCAAATCAAGATACATAACACTGCCATTACTTTACCATTTCTCTATGTTTGCAGCTTACTATTCTTTTCCCATTTAGAAAGCAGAAGTACAGCTCACTGTCACTGATCATCTAATTTTGCACAAACTTATTCTATTCTGTAATTGAAACTCCCACTGCTAAAACAAAATGCTACAAACAGAATAACGTCTTTTGTTTCCAAAGACTATCAGTATACTGGAGTGATAAGAAAATACAAATGAGATATTTCACTGCAGACTTTGGTGGTAAGGTTAGGACTGTTATCTGAGAATCATCTCTGCATAAATGTTGCGGCTACAATCAAACAGGACAAATGGGAAACGAGTTAAACAAGGCTGACTGAAAAACCCTTTGGCCTTCTGCCAGGGGTCAGCTAGAATATGCTCAAACAGGCCCAGGTGAACTGATTCTTGTATTTTCAGGAATTTTGCAAGCTGGTTGCTAAAACATTGGGTAGTTTGAAATCTACTATGGTGATAGCCTTTACACCCACTAAGGCAATCTGCTAAAGTTAGAAAGTACCCATTCCTTGCCTGTTTCCACATTATGCCTTTGCTTTCTTCATATCCTGTAAGGACAAGATTTAAGAATCTTGTTCATTGGACAATGTTCCATAAGCTTCCCATTAAAAAAAAATCTCATCTCCCAACAAAGAGAATGTAGCAAGTCAAGAGGAAATGAGATAGAAACAAATTTGTTACAGCCTCTACCCAGAAAGCTTCAGAATACACAGTATATTAGTAGATTCCCGATGGTATCAGAACTCTGCATGACTGGCGTTGAGTTCTTCCTTCTCCCCAGGCTCCTGTGTCTGTCTCAGGCAGGATCAGTACACATAATAGCAGGTTATCTTTACAACGACTATATGAGATAGTGATTTTCATTATATAGCTATGGGTAAATGACACTTAGAAAATTGGGGGATTGACAAATGGTCACAGAATCAGAGTTGAGACATGGATGCAAGTTTCTGACTCAGACTTATCTGTTTTACTGTAGTGATTCCAGCATGGCATGCCTGCCACCATTGGCTACAGAGATGTGTGCATTAGTAAAATACCAATCAATATTTATAGAATGAAGTCATATTTGCTAATGTGTACATTATTCAATCTCACAGGTATCTTAGATATTATTAGCACCTCGTGGAAGTATTTTGTGTTATTTCCACATCCTTAACCCCTAACAAAATCCTAGGTGCAAAATCCTATTGCTCTGTAAAAATAGTTGGATGGAAATTAATTTGCCAACATCTATACAAGGAGGCTGAATTTGGAGAACAGCTGGAGTCAGCCTCTGAACTGAGTTGAGCCCGAGCAGAAACTTTCATAAGGATTTCTGAAAATTCCCCTAAATCTGATTTAAAATAGCACTAACCGGGAAGGTGTATAATACTGAATACTGATTCTTTGATTCCTCTTAGACAGTTCAATTTCCCATATTCTGTAAGAGAAAGAGGAACAGAAACTAACAGATATTAGTGATCAGTCATTTTGTTAGGATATTTATGTACCCGAGTGTGCAAAGTAACGCTAAGAGACAGCCACTCTGCCTGCATTTACACTTGAGGGTAATGAGAGTGAGGCAGGCCAACAGTGCTGAAACTGAAAGCAGCTATAGATTTGGGCATCAAACTCGTCCATTATGCCTCTAGCAGTAACAATTCTAGCTGCCCTTATTGTCTCTCGGTTTTCTCTGTCTTACTGCATGTGCTGAATTAAACAAAAATTGAGTTTTCCTTAGTCTAAATGATTTAACGCCATCCCCTTTAACTGAAATGATAAGGAGCAAGAGGTCTGTGCTGACTAATGAAAAGGTCTCCATCTAGTGGTTACAAAGCAAACTGCGACCAAATCCCCCAGGTCGCAGGGCTCCTTGAGGTCCAGGGCTCAAGGTTAGGATTCAAAGGCCTAATAAGCATTACAAGGCGAGAATCTGGGTAGGGTGGCTAAAGGAATTGTCAGGAACGCAAGACTTTACACAGAGCTCAAAATCTCGGACTCGAGATGAGTAACATTTTAATCCAATGTTTAAGAGCTCATTTAAAAAAATATGATATTTTAAGCAAAGCGAACCCAGCATCGCTGATTTTTCCTTTTGCCTCAGGCTTCATTATGACTCTCCAGAGCAGCAAAATGGTGTGAAGTGTTCACCTAAAACTTGATTGGAATGGAGCCATACTGAAGCCAACCTCTTCTGCCTTGGTTTGAACATCTAATATCAGACAACAGCAATCACCAGCATTGGAAAAAAACCCCTTTTGAAACAATTTTAGAAAATATTGCAAACCAAGTTGAGTGATGCTTCAGTGACATTGTAGTACGTGAAGTAACGGCTCAGAGTGAAAGCGACTTACCTATTTATTCACGAAGACACAGTTTTAAGGTGAAACTTTGATCTGAACTTTCTGATTCTATGAGAACACAAAATGTTCATTAGGTTCAATTTGACCAGCTATTATAATTTAACCAATAATAAAACTGAAAGTGTTTTAGTACAAACATGTCAACAGTGAATAAACAAAAAATATTCAATTGGAACATTTTGATTAAATTTGAATGGTATCTAGCAACATTTCACCAGGATCTAGTTTTCAGTTAAAAAATAAAGCATAGAAATTATTTTTAAATAGAAATGAAATGTACTTTTACTAGAGCTTGATTGGTCTTGAGTTCCAGAATTGGTTAGCATCTGTTAAAGTTAACTGTATACCTACCACCAGATATCATAAAAGAAAACAGGAAAATTCAGTCATGAACATGTTTGTTTTTCTTAGGTACCAGCTATTGTATTTGGAAGGAACCAGTATACTTAAGTTCTAAAATTCTTGACAGTTTCTAAGTTCCACTAAATGCTACTATCTGTATGCCAAGCATGAATTTATACCAATTCATAAATAATGCAAACTCACAACTTTCTGCTCTGAAACTGCAAAAAGTTAAATGAACTTTGCCAACAATAGCATCTGTTTACTCCATGTAAACCACAAGCAATGTGATTCCTTTTAGGGACAAAATTGGGCAGTTGGTCATTTGAACGTAATGTTTTACTATTAATAAGTTTGTCCGATTTTGGATTCCACACAGCTGACTGACCCATGTAAGGCCACTGTACACTTAGCTGAAATTTGGAGATATTCTCACAGATGAACTGCAGGGAATGGTTGCCATGGAAACAGCAACAGGCAGGCCCAGGCATCTTTATGTAGACTTTGAAGTAGAAGAACGGAGGGAGGGAGTGAGGAGAAGCTGGCTAGCCTGGTAAAAGCTAGGCTTCCATTCAGATTGAGATTGAAGGAAGAAAAATGCATGGAAAGACTGCGCTGCTATTTGATCCTGGACAGATTTCTTTATAATGAGCATCTCTGCAAGCCAATGTCAGGAGCGCTTTTCTTCATAGATTATTTGCAAAGATGGACTGGATAGCCAAGACGTGAAAAGCTTGAAAAATTAAAGATATAAAGGAATGTAATTCCCCATAACTAAGTGATAAGCAATATGTTAGTATATAGGCAAAAAACTGCCTTTCCTTAGTCAGGTTTTATCATATATCCTTGGCTTTACTAATACAAATCAAGCAGTACATGCCACATATACAGATCCTTTTTAACTATTGCTGAAAACCATTTGCACAAAAGAGGCCACAAGTGGAAGAGATCCTCCTAACTTACACAGTTTGTGAATGAATCAGGACCAAGAATCATGTCTTCCTTGATCTTCTTTTCCAGGTCCCTGCATAGGGAGTGTTCAATACCATTCAGGGAATGAAAGCTTCAGTCCTATAAGTACTGCATTCAAATCCTCCATATCACTTAGCATGATTCACTAGTTTCTTTTTTAAAAATGCCCAGAGCAGATGAAACCAGTTCCTTCTACTAGTTGGATTGTCTTATTCAGAAAATACATTCGTCTTGCTATTTGATTATTTTTTTTTAGTCTTAAACTGGATTTGGTACCAATGTTTAACTACTCTGTTGTCCACAGCCAGAAACCTCTCTTCTGTCTCTTTTTGTGAGTGAACAAGACCACATTAACTTGATATATAGACATATGGAGCCTAATATACTACCATGAAAAGGAAGTTTAGACACTGGTTTCTACCTTTCACCACTGAGGAGGATCAAGCTCATTAGTTGTGATTGAAAAATATGGTTAGGCAGTTCTACAGGTCCTTTTTAGTCCCCTGGAAATGTCTTGAGTTGCACTGTCACAACTGTCTTATTTGTCCTAAATGGATTCAAAATGTTTGTTTTTCATGGTCGTTTTAATTTTGAGAAAGAGCCAGAAGTCACCCAGGGCCAGCCCTATCTAGTGAATAAAATGGTTGAGGATATACAAAAGTGATTTTATGTGTCTGCCTTTCTACGCATGGCCCTTGATAATAGTATTCATCATATGTTTGATAACACCACCTTAAGTCACTCAGGAAAGAGGAATTCCAGAACTGCTTCAGAAAGTGGCAAAGCTGATGAAATAGGTACATATGAAATGAGCCGGAAGCCTTTTGAGAGGGGGTGATTAATGTAGATGTATCTTTCAGTATATTCACAAAAATTGAAACATTTACCATATTTAATGCTTGTATATGTTGTCAAATACACACACATAGTGTTCTTTCTGGCTCTGTACTCCAGGAGTTTGCAGACATAATTCAGTTCTGTAGTATAACTGTTGCTGAGGTTAATGTCAAGTTCTGGTAATATAACTCTTGAAGAATGAGAGTCAAGATAATAGGTAATGCTGATAAACATGGACCTTATTCCTAGTTTCATCATTTTTAACTTGTGAGATCATAGTTGACTTTGTCAACTCTCTGGACTTTGGTATTTTCATGTATGGTATAGAGATAATGTCTGCTTCTCAATGACATTGGGGTATTTAAATGGGATTGTCTCTGTCAAATGGTCCTTCCCTTTATATACTATCATTCTTTTCCTTGTCAAGAACCTATTGTCAGCTGGGTAGTGTTCTAGCTGGATATGCAACAGTGAACAAAACCCTCTCTAACATCATGCAGCTTAGATGTGAATGGTGTTTAAACAGCACTAAGCAAACAGTTTACCCATGTGGTGCATCATAGAGTGATGTGTTTTGTAAACCAGTAAGTCAGGGAAGAGATACGCATTGAAAGAGCTGCATGGGAGAGGTTGTCTGGAATGATCAGGGGAGGCAGCATCGATCCTATGGAAAGTGGAGGAAGACATTAAGGGATAGGTCTTTGGTGCTGGGAGGAGCGTTCAAGGCAGAGGAAACAGTGAGAGTAAAAACTTTGAGGCAAGAACACGGTAAGGCTTTCGGGAAGTGTAATGAGACAATCATTTCTGAAGCCAGCTGACCTAGGTATAGGGAGATGAAGCTAAAGAAGATAATAAAATTTGCCATAAAGGAACTGGTGATCCTCTACAAAGGTCACCTTTATTCTGAGTGAGAAAAATGAGACCGAGAAGTGTTGAAAGAGAAGATTGATTTGACCTGACATGCTTTAAGATGTGTCATAGAATTTCACCCTGGGTACTTCCCCAGAATAAACAGTTATGTAGCAGGAGTGAAAGCATGTGTGAGAGGTAGGGGATATTTCAGTGATCTCCTGGAAAATTGACTCACAGAATAGCGGGTGATAAGGGTGATGCATCTCACTAAATATCAGCAATTATTACACTGTAAAAAATGGATAGTTATAACAGTGAGAGTTATCTTTTTTAAAAGGAAAAAAGACTAAATTTAAAAATGACACTGGAAACTAAGAATTTAATATTGTTAGAATGGAAAAAAAAATCTGTGATAGTACAAACTCTCTCTTTCATTTTGGATATATATTAGCTATGTCTAAGTGGTACCAAAATAGCTGGTGGAAAAGTTTAAAGTTTAGTCATCAGATAAAAAATAACACAATAGGATGCAGTTGCTCAACCATTTGAGGCTTTTAATTAAAGTCAAACTGAATTTAATGTCAACTCAAAAGAAAGTAGAGGAAAAAGGAGGAAGAGGAAGAGAAAAAATGTTTAACTTATATGATTTGTGGGCTAGAAAGATAGGAGCCTTCTGAAGCCTTATTGGAAAATAACTTTTAAGTATAATTGCTTTTGTTTTACTCTAAGTAAGATACACTTGTTAAAGACAATCTGGAAAACGAAAGCATTAGAATATTAAGAAGGAAAAAGTTGTCATTTATACTCTACTCTCAAAAGGAACCTTGGTTTATATGTTGCAGATTTTATTGATACCTTATTATTATAATTTAAAAAATATTGTATTTTATGGTCATACAACATGAACATTTATATTACACGTTTCACATGCTATCAAATTAAAGGTATTTTCCCTAAATTTTAAATTGTTTGTAAGTGTCACAAAGTAGGATCGTGCACTTGCAAGGCAGGTGCAAGGCAGGTGCTTATGCTGCTGAGCTAAGTCCCCAGCCTAAAGTAGCCAAACTTTTTTCAGTACATTTGATGTGATCTTTTCTGGGACACCAGTAAAGATTGATTTTGAATATTAAAAAGTGTTTCAATGACTATCATGTGCGTAAAAATTTTTTACCCAATTAAGACCGCTGTGTCAAAATAAGTAGCCAAGATGAGATGATTGAAATATTTTGAGAGCCTAATGGCATTTTTTTTCTATTAGAATAGAAAATATCTATGAATAAAGGAGTGAAAAGTACAGAACTGTCAAGTAATATATATGGAAGACAAAAAAATCAACCCAGAACTGCATGTTTGTGGAAATTTGCAAAACTCAAGACTTCGGGGAAGGAGAGAGCAGGAGAAAACAGAGAGCAGGGAAGCAGGGACCAGGTAGATCTTGCAAGTTTATGACCTCAACACTTTTTTGCATTATTTCCCCATAATGCCGTAAAACTATATCATGAATACGTTGACGCACCTGCTGAAGTTACAACTCTTATGATCCAGTCACTTCCCCAAAAGCCCATAATCTGTCAAACAAAGCTTTAGCACATGAGTGTTCAGGGACCTTGCAAATACAAACAATACTTCCATCACCCTTCACTCCTCCCTCCAGCCCTGGCTCACCACTTTCTCTTCTTGAATACTTTCCTACCTAGTTTCCTGCTGTCTTCCCCACATCCTTAGATTTCACATATGAAACAAAACATAATACTTGACTTTCTGAATCTTACTGATCTCACTTACCATGACGATCCCCAGTTTCATTAATTTCTTTGCAAATGACATGCTTCTCTCCTTCCAAGTAACTAGTCTGCTCTACGTATATACCATATTTTGTTTATTTTTTCATGAGTTGACATTTACATAGGCTGTTACCACAGCTTAGATATTATGAATTAGGCTGCAATAAACACAGATATGCAGATATACTAATAGCATGTTGATTTGATTTCCTTTGGGTATATACTAAGGCATGGTATCACTGCTTAATACTGCGATGTTTTTAATTTTTGGAAAAACCTTTGTATGGATTTCCATAGTTTCTACATAAATTAACACTCCCACCAGCAGCACAAAAGCATTCCTTTCCTCTTGCATCCTCACAAACATGGACTGTTTAATATGCTTCATTTATTCATAATGATAAATCATTTTATTTGTTGTGAGATGAAATCCCAAAGTACTTTTGCTTTGCATTTCTCTGATGGCTAAAGATCTAAAACATTTGTTTTTTTGATACCATGAATCAAACTCAGGATCTTGTTCTTGTTAGATGGGTGCTCTGCTACCAAGGTCCATCCCCTGCCCAACTTCGGTATGCTTATTGCCCATTTGGATGTCTTTGAGAAATGTATATTTAAAAGAGTTTTACATTTATTGATTGTGTTGCTAATTTTTTTGAGTTCTTTATAAGTTTGGAAATCCAAGTTTTATCAGATGAGTAGGTGGCAATTTTTTTCCTCTCTGTAGGTTATCCCTTTGTTCTGTAGATTGTTTCCTTTGCTGTGCAGAAATCTTATAATTTGATAAAAACCCATTTGTTCATTCTTGCTATTCTATCTTGAGCCATTAGAACTGTATTCAAGAAGTTGTCATCCGTACTCATATCTTGAAACAATATTCTTATGATTCCCTATAGAAATTCCAAAGTCTTGGATATTTTCTTTAGTCTAGATATATTTTGAGTTTAGTTTTGTACAGGATGAGAGACAGAATTTACTTCCAATCTTTCACTTATGGATAACTACTTATTGCAGTATGATTTGATCAATAGGCTGTTTTTGCTGTAATGAATTGTTTTTAAATGCTGTATTCAATGAGATTGAATGACTTTAGAGTCTACTTTTAGTTTAAAATGCTTTTTAAATTGTCAATAAACATCATGTATGATACTTATTATTAAAGTTAAAAAAATTTGGCATTTTGCAATTAAATTAGTTCTATTCATCGATGTAAATTAAATGATTTATCTGGATTTTAAATTAGATTCTCCATATTGTTTCAAAAATTTGGCTAAGATCCCAAAGCTGAGACCAATGTAAAATAGCATCCACACATTCTAGAGAAATGAACTTGACACATTTATGTAGGGTACACTAAAAGAAAGAGTGAAGTCATCACCAGCCACCTCTAATTTATTTCACAGAAATCAAGAAATTCAAAAGAGATTGTTTGAATAGAATTAATAGATCAGGGTTCAGTCTTTGCTTTCCTCTTCCCAAGCCATGGAATGTGTTCCTAAAATTTGAGGTACCTGGAAAAATGACAAAACATTCCTTCTCCACAGTAGAGTTGACAGGCTGAGCAGCAGAATATCTGGAGATTTCCTTTATGAAAAAGGTGACAAATGGTGAGAAATGTGAGCATAAAACCAACGTGCCTTGGATATTGATGACTGAAATGTGAATACAGAGTCAGGTGATAAGTTTTGGCATGAAAGAATCTGTAATGGCAGTGGAAGTAGCTCACTTGCTGACTTTTTGGATATAGCATTAGTAGGTATGTTTGTTTTGGAAAAGTGGATATTTTATTTTATTTTATTTTTGATAAATTAAATATATTTTTAAGTTTTATTTTAAAGATAATAAAAACAAACAAAATAAAACACAATAAAGCCAATGAAAATAAAACAGTGAAAGTGATACAGAACTTCAAACGGGATGATGGGAAATCAACAATGACTACCAGAATGCCTCTTGTTATCTTCACAATTGTTGCCCATACCATCAAACATAATAAAATCAAACAAAACAGAAAAGAATAAATCCAATCAAAACAGAAAATTGAATATAACAAAACAATAAAATGGAAGAAAACAAAACAGTGAGAACAATATTGGATTTCAAAAACAAGACAGAAGGCAATCTTCCATTTGTGCTGTATTTCATAGTGTTATCTGCTTCATAGATGCTCAGACTACCAGCCTTGGGCTTGCAAAATGAATCAAACAATACAAGCATAAGTTGTTTTTATACATCAGTTCATATCAAATTAGTCATTCACCCTAGTCAGCTGATCGCTAACCAGGATGGGGGGATGTTCTTGTCTCTCAGCCCATGAGCAGGTTGGCGCATGGGAAGGGTGAATTAGTTTGTTTCTCTCCCCTGGGCCCTCATAACTTGCACCAACTCACAGGACAGGTGAATTGGCTTGTTTCTCCTCTTGGATCCCTCATGGCTTGCACTGGCTCACAGGAAGGGATAATTTGCTACGAGTTTCTCCAGCTGGACCACACATTGCTTGCACTAGTTCATGGGAAGGGCAAATTGGCTTGTTTTCCCTCCCAGACCCCACATGATTTGAGCTTGCTCAAAGGAACAAGTGGATATTTTGGAGGTAGATTTGATCCATACTAAATAGAACTCAGTATCTGAAAATTAGAAACTTCGTAGAAATCATGACTAAGAGCTGTGGCAACTGGAATAGTTGTTACCAAGAAGTTAGGAGGCAAACTGATCAGAGTCGAAAAGGAATAACCTAATACATACCAATAAACCAATGATTATTCTGATTTAATTTGCAAAATAGAGCTATATCTATTGATAACTATTGCCTCTGGGTACATTTTAAAGTCCTTTGGTGATAATATTCTAGTTATGGTACTTCTATAAGATATATTATGCTGTATCATTTTTGCTTGCTTCAAATTAAGCATTCTGAATTTTTGTTTTTGCTTGTAAAATGTAGGATTGCCTGAATTCTAGTCAAAGACTGTATGTGCCTTAGGAAGCCCACTCATGTAATATATATGACTCATGGTTGGGATACTATACTTTCTTATTGGAAATAAATAGAAAATGTTAACTGAATATATATATATATATATATATATATATATATATATTTACAGATTCAGTTACAAATGCATTTTGCATGCATTTACTGTTATTGTTCAAAATGTACAACTTCTTTTATTGTTTAAAGTCACTCATAATGGATTTCTATTTTATAAGAAAATGCAAGCAAGCAAGGAAAGGAGAAAAGGGGGTTTAATCATCATCACTTTTTTTAACCTGAGAGATTATTTCTGATCTCATTTTGTCTATAGCCTCATTCAAGCATTTTTAAAAAAGAAATTACGCTGCTACTATTTCAGAAAATTCAGCCCAGTGGCTTCTTATTTCCTTTATCTCACTGTCCCCTGCACTTGTCTACTGTAGACTGGAAGTCTCGTGTTGAATTTTGCTTCTGCGACTTGGCATTTTCTATTTTTTAAAATTTTTTCCGTGTTGATCTTTGAAAATTGCTTAAGGTAGGTAGCTTTGTCACTAGCACTGAGGCTTGCCTAAGCAATGTCTGTTCCTCAGAGATGTCTTCTAGGTGTAGCTTGCTCTTGGCCTATGCGTCTGTTCCAAGATTTACCTTCCCACATAGGAATGAGAAGTTGCTATCTATTTGCCCCAAGACCTGGTCTTTTAATACTGGGCTATGGTGATGATTTGTGAACCCAGCCAGTCACAGTTTTTTCATACAAGGGAAAAACAGTTGAAACAGTATTGTCATACAAGAGAGAACAACAGGTATGACACCCTGGCTAAAGAAGTACAGTTAAGAATAACAATATAATCAAGCACAGCCTAGAAACTAACAAAGTATGATAACAATTATTTTGGTACCTTTAACCATAGGTGCAAGATCTATATTTAACAAAATTCAACATAAACCAAAAACTTGCATGCAGTGAGTTTCTCTTTAGTAGAGTGATTTTACTCTGTGGGCGGGGGGGGGAGGGAATTAAAGAGAGATTGGAGAAAATAGAGAGAGAAACAAAGAAAAATATGTTCCAAGAAAGGCTGAAGGACAAAATAATGATCATCAAAGCTTTGGAAAACTGGAGAGCAGAACAATAGAGAAAGAATGAGGGAGAAAACAATGAATATAGAATTGAACCAGAAAGAATAGACAATGCTCATGCACATGAAAACATCAAGAAAAATCTAGAAATATAATTGAAGGAAAAGAGACAAAAATGAATGAAACAAACAATAAAAGTAAAAACCTAAACAACCGAAAAAACCCAGATGGCCAAAGAAGGTAAAACAAACCAAATAAGCAACATGAAAAAGAAAACAAAATTACTCTGGAGTCCACAGTTCTGTGATAGTGTCCAATTCAGAGCACAGATCTGTGTTGAGTAAACTCAGCAAGTTTGCAGTGTGGTTAGTACTGGATTTGGGGCTGCTCTTGGTTTGTGAGTGTGGAAGATGGGGCCGGAATCTTCTGCCAGCAAATTTGTGAAGGTACTTCAGCAGCCTCCATATCTCCTTACTCTTTTTACTTCTGCATTGCTCTGTCACTACTCCTAAAACACTTCAATGAAACTGAAAGAAAAGCAGTACTCCAAATCTCATTCCTGGAAGCAAGCATTAACCTGACACTAAAACCAGAGAAGGATCCAACCAAAAAGGCCAGTCTCCCTAATGATAACAGCAAGGAGAATGCAGAAAATAATCAAGATGATTATACACCATGGACAAGTAGCATTCATCCCAGGGATGCAGGGATGGTTCAAGATACACAAATCAATAAATATAATATAGCACATCAACAGAGCCAAAGACAAAATTGGCATGATCCTCCTAATGGATGCAGAAAAATATTTGCCAATGTCCAACACTCATTCATACTAAAAAAAAAAAAAAACTACAGAAAATTAGAATAGATGGCCCACCTCAATCTGATAAAATCCATCTATGACAAATCAAGAGTCAACATTATATTAAGTGGTCAAAAACTGAAAGCTCTCACTCTGAAATGAGAAACCAGACAAGATTGTCCACTATCATCAATCTTATTCAAAATAGTTCTGGAAACATTAGCAGGAGCAATTAGACAAGAGAAAAAATATACAAGGAATGAAGATAGGAAAGGAAGAAGTTAAATTATCATTATTTGCAGATGACATGATATTCTACTTAGAAGACCTCTAAAACTCAACCAAAAGACTTCTACATTTAATAATCAAATGAAGTGGACATAGCTGTGTACAAAGTAACCACTCAAAAATAGACAGTATTTCTATACACAAATAACAAACTCACTGAGACAGAAAATCACACTGTTCACATTAGCACTGAAAAAAAACTAACAAAGGAATCAGTCTAACAAAGGAAGTAAAATATCTTTACATTGAAATCTACAGGGTTGAGAGACAGTTAATGAAAGCGGATATCAGAAAATGCAAATGTATCCCTTGCTCTTGGTAGGAAAAAATAGCCTAGTGAAAATGTCCATACTCGCAAAATTCTTAAACAGATTTAATGCAATCCTGAGAAAAATAACAAGAGCAATTCTGACATAATTAGAGAAAACAATCTGAAAATACATTTGGAACCAGAAGAGACCTACAATAGCAAGAGTACTGAAGCCCACACCCACTTGATTGCGAAAGCTGTGGTGGTAACCCGCTGTGTTCTGTATGTCTTAGCTACATGAGTCAGAAAAATAAGCAGATTGCTTTATCAAAATGCCCCCCATATCAATGTTTTAAACAAGCAAAACAAAAGTACTTAAACCTTTTTTAAAAGGATCCCAAGTGGGTTTTAATTTGTGACAAATACTTTATATTTCTCATACTGATATTAAATAGCACTATGGCTGCAACCATCTAATGCCTGAAAATGTTAATTGTGTAGACAAATTGAACTTTTTCTAAACAAGTCTTCAAAAGTAATGCCCCAGATGAATGCTTCTTGAAATGAAATGGAGTGTCAAAAGCCATGTCTAAAAGAAAGAATTTGTGTTTTGTGTCTTAACCCTTAGTATTTATGCTTTTTAAAATTCACATGTTTGTTGTTTCTTCCACAAACAGATGCAGTTGATTATGCTTGAATAAAAGAGGCAACAAATAAGAGCTGCTGTTTTTCCAAAAGCATCTCTATTCTTTATTTTTCTGCTAAATAGGATGATATAATTTGTGCTTAATGAATATGAAATGAATATGGATTGTGAGCACTCAATTGAAATTGCCTTTATAATCATCAAATTATTTAGTCCCCAAAGATGTTATTTTTTGCCCTCAAATAATTGAATGAAATGAATGAAAGCTCCTCTTCTCTTGCATCTCTAATTCACAAATAAAAAAGTAACCTTTATGTTCCAGTAGAAATGAAAATAATAATTTCTTAAGAGGAATTTCTGTAAGTACACAACTTTGGGGATTTTCCCCCCATTATTTTTATACTTCTATTCATTAAATGTAATTTTTGTCCTAGGGTGGCATTTTTAAAGTTTCAAAATAATGACATGAATGCTATTGTGTTCTTTTTGACTCCATGTGGTATTTTTCCAAATTTGCAATTCTGGTTTTATACATTATTAAAGTACATGTCAAAATTTTAAAAGTCTATCATTTCCCAAATTATTCCTGGAATCATCTCTATTGTTCTGGATAGTGCTTCTTGCTGTTTAAAATGGGTTCCAGTTTAAAAAGTGGTCTCAATTGGGGTTCTGCCAATCACAGAATAATATTGTGGTCTTGATGACATACATGGACATGCAATCTCTCTGAGATGAAAAATAATTAAGCAAAATCTTTATTATGTATATTTATAAAACAGGTAATTAGTATCATCGTTCATAGTTATGTGAGTATTCCCTTTGGATGCCTGAATCAACATGTACTCACATATTACTTGTAAAATGAACTCATATTCTCATATAAAATTATATGCATAATCCTACATCTTTTATCTCCTGTCCTCCCTCCCCAGGACTTATGAATTATTTTAGTTTGACTGTGAATCTGGACTATATTTTAGTTTGTCATAATTGTCAAATACACTAAAATAATTTTCAGTGCTTTACTACATATATATGAATCATTGGTTGAGGAAAGAAAAGGTACCTGTAAAGAGAGTAGCATGACCTTTTCAAAAATTCCAGTTAAACAGCAGATATTATAATAGGTATTATGTGTGTACTATTTACCTAATCCTTATAACAGTCTTATAAAGCAGGCAATATTAGCAGCATGTGATGAAACATTCTCAGACAGAAAAACCACATGCTCAAGGTTACAGAGCTTCAAGGAAACATAAGCAGGAATTGAAGTTTGCTTTTTAAATCAATTATGTCCATGAGTTGTATTTATAAAATAAGGCTAAGTCTGAATGTAAATCTGTATGTGAAGCTTTGGTGAACTGACTAATGACCTTTTACTCAAAGGCACAGTGTGTAGTATGTCGGTTCATGACAAATCATTCTATCCATGCAATAAAAATTAGATTCATCATGTGTATATGCAAAAAAAAAAAAACCAGTTGGCCAAGTTTTTCATTAAAAAATATTTGTCCGTTGTTGTGATATATCCTATATTGGCATAACAGTAAATAACACTGTGGAAAACAGAAAATGGTGCTTGATTCTCCTTGTCTATAGAACAGCAAGTAAAAGTGACATTAGAGACATGACTCTGAAACAGCACGTATTATCTATCATCAGTGTGGCTGTGTATCTCTAGGAATTGCTGGTGATTGTGATGGCTCCAGTCTCTCAGCAGAGAGACCACTGACATAATGCCTTCTTTTTGCTTGCATGTGTATAAATTTTTTATGGTAAATACATATTTTTAGCAAGTGATCCTGTAAGCTAGGGTTTTGCACTCTGCTTTTGTAAAGGGTAATGGTGGCAAATATTTTAGGAGTTAGTGGCTGTGTTCGTTACTTAGTTACTCCAGGGCCAAAATATCTGACATGCACAATTAACCCAAGAAAAAGTTTTTCACATTTTGTAGAGGTTTCAGCCCTTAGGCCCCCTAACAGAGGGACAAGTTGCAGGGGAGCTAATCAAGGAATGTGAGTGAGATAGGAAACAAACAATGTTAAAGAAAAAGTCAACAAGGGAGTGGTCACTTTCCGGCCACACCCTATTTCCTCACAGTAAGTGGGCTTTACATTACCATAATTCAGTGACCCCCTTAAAGCTCTACCTATGAGTAAATGAGATGCTTGGGGTATATCTAGATATAAACTATAATATGGGCTGTGTCAAAACTATTCAATTTTGCAATTGTTTTGCAAAACCTGTGGTAGAAAATATATGGACAGTCATATTTAGGCTCCAGCAAAACTTAATTGACAAAAACAAGTGGTGCTCTGAACTTGACCAAAGGGCCATTGTTTGCTTAATTTTGCTCAGTGCTGTGATTTGATTAGATGTGCATTCACATAGCATGCAAACATACACACACACTACTTTTTTTTAATAATGGAAGTGAACAATTAATATAATGTCTTTTTAATCACTATTATAACCTGAATCTAGTATGAAATTGCTGATAACATGCAGTTGAAGATTATTTAATTCTTCCCTAACGGTAGCATCATTCTTCTGCATAAACTACCAGATAATTAAAATGAAAGTTGGTGACTTTGTATTTGAGAAAGGGATTGCAGATAATGGATTACTGTTCTCTTCAGTTTTAATTGAAAACCAAGTTAAATTAGCTCTGCAATAGCTTAGCTCTACAGAGAAGTTCATTATAAGCATTTGTAAAAGTAAGGCACAGTCCTAGGGCACTTACCTACATGTACTATTGCCATAATTAAGACTCTGTCCACATTTTTAGGGCTACTTAAGCTCTTCTAACTTAGCTTTATGTTTCTTTTTATCATACTAAAACCTTGTAAATGAAAATGATCCTGAGTTGGGATAGGGATGGGGTGGGGATTTTTAGAATATTTGTTTTTAAAGTAGTATCCTGGGCTATTAGAAATCAGTGTTATTAAGACCTATTTCATACGTTTATCAAAGTTTTACTTTTCACAAATTGGTTTACTCTTAAGTACTTAAATATATAAAGGGAGAGTAAGGAATGCTGTGAGAATGTGTTGGGATTCTAATAACAGACTGAATCAAATAGCTGAATACATCTAGAATATAGAGTTCCAAGTGGCAGAATGCACAAAATGCCTAAAAATGGGAGTGGCATTTGGCTTCAATAGATTGTGAAATATTTAAGAATGCACATGTGATCCCTTTCTCAGCTCGACTACTTGTCAGTTAGGAAATATAAAGTATCACCACCTGAGTGTAATGAAATGTTTGCATTACTGAGAAACCTAGAGCTCTATAATACCAATAATGCCAACCAATATCCGTCAGGATCCCAGGAAATGGAATTTGCATTTTCTTTTCCTCTGACTTATTTGCCAGGTTGTACATTGTAAACCATAATCAAAATCTACTTTGGATTTAAGCTTTGCTGAACATGCTGGATCAAAATATTTGAATAATATTCCACTTCCATAGCATGCTGCTCCAGGTACTCACAATCTGGCCCATTCTCATTTTTTGATAATTCCTTCCCAATACCCCCTACTCCATTCAGGTAGGACTCTTTGCCATTATTATGAATTTTCTATCATCTTGTGTTTTCTTGATTTGGAAGAAAAAACTTAGAAGAAAAAAAAATGAAGCTAACAATTCTTAGAAGTAGGTGTTATTATGAGTTATACCAAAAAAATATGGTGAATGTTTCCATTTTAAAAAAGCTTACTACAGTAAAAGACACATTGCCATTAATCTCTCTCAAAATATTCTCCTTGCTTTGAACATATTTATTTATCATTCCTGCCACTTTTTGAAGCAATTTTGGAAATCGTATTTGTGAGTGTCTTTAGTTCCACTTTTGTGGCTGCCTTGATGTCCTAATCTATTCAAAATGTTTCCCTTTCATGCTCACTTAACACTTGAGAGAAGAGCCAGAAATTGGTTGCATGGTGGGTGCCAGATTTACAGAATAAATTTCATGAGAACAGATTGCAATGCTTTCATGAGCCTGCACTTTTACTGAATGATACTGGGCAGCTGTAGTCACCGAATTTTTGATCACACCTCATAAAATAATCATGACAAAATATTTCCAGAATTGCTTCATAAAGTGGCAAGAAGTATGGGATAAATGGATTTAAGGTAAAGAGGATTATTTTGATGTAGTATAATGTCAACATGTCTTTTATTGTAATAAACTTCTTAATTTATGTATTAACTATATTTTGATCATTCATTGTATAGTTCCTACTGACTTAAAGATGGGAAATAAAAGACACAAAGAAGTTATAACATGCCAGACATTATTCTAAGCATTATTTTCTATTATTTAACTTAATCTTGGTCAAGGATATGATTATTTCCATTGGAAAGATAAGAAAACTATAGAAATACAAACCTAATGATTTGGTGGCATGTACACTTGATATCTACCTTATTTTCTCTTTGGTTTTGTTATGTGTATCACTCTTTTGTCTGTAATGTTTAGCGCTGTTTAGTTATCTATTCATGTCTACGTGCCTTGAATCTGCCTGTAGACTCCCAAGATACATTTTCCCCCACCATTCTCTCTATCCTGGCATAGATTACTTGACCCAGTAAGAGGGACATAGACTGAACAGTCATTCTAATGATGGCTTATACAATGCTACTAAAAAGTTAGCTTTCCTATGATTAGCTTTGCCAGGTTGCTTTCCCCAGTTGGGGAGGTAAGTTCCAGAAAGAGAAAGAGAATGAACTTGGCCTTATTTTACTAATTGGAATGAAATTCTAATTTTCATGTCACTTTCCCTAAAAGTTATTTTATTAATACAGGTTTCACATTAACTTGTTTGAAGTGCACCTGTTAAATGTGGATTTTTAAATTAAATTTTTTTCCTAAAACCACAATAATTAAGAAAAAATAGGAATAAATTGCTTTAACAAAACTTGTGATGTATGATAAGCATTTAAACCAATGAGTTTATGTGTTTTCTGATAATAGGAAGCTGTGTTCTCAGGCGAAGTTGTTTTCAAGTAAGGCAGTTGGAGACTTTTTCATGTTTCACTCTGACAGACCATCTGTTTTCTGTCAGCCATGGATCTTTCCATTCATTAAATACTGTCATTTTACAAAGTATGCACTATTTTCATTTATGATTATTGTATGGGTGACACTGGACACTTAAATGGATCTTCCTTGTTATTGTACCTAAAGTTCAGTTTCTTGATTATGAAGTCAGAAAATGTAGGACTTCAAATACAGAGCATGTTAGAGTACTTTATTTTTATGTGTATTTAAATTTGTGAAAACACCATATCAAGCTATCTCTCCCACAAAGATTTCTGCATTTTTTAATTCATCAAGTGTTAGTTTATGATTTTAGTCAGCACAAGTGATATTAGGGTTATAATTGCTATAAAACTGTTATTTGTACTTTGCAAATTCAAACAGTATTTGTGGAGCATCTTTAAAAGGAACTCACAAACATTTTTATATAAACAGACTAAAAATCAAAAGAATGGCCATGAGATGTAGATCATAGTTATGAGACAGTGTAAATTGTATTGATGAATGTCATGGTCCTTAAAAACTTACTTTTGTACTTAAGTATAATATACTTAAAATGTTTTGATTCCAGACAAAGCTGGAATCTGAGTTTTGTTAAATACAGAGGAAAGTCTTTGGAAGGATATCAGGGCCTCGTTTAATTAAAAGATACCAGATGGCTGGGGATGACCAGTGGGGAAGGTGGCTCAGGGGTCCTCCTGCCTATGGTCCACGGTGTGAACAGGGGTCCATCCCTCCCCTGCAGCAGTGGCTCACCAAATCCCGGATTTGAGGGTGCCAGACCCATTGCTGAGCACTCCTGTTCCCAGCGCCCAACTCTCCAGGGTGTCTCCCCCTTGAGGGGGAGTCCCCCTTTGCAGTGGGTGCACAGGTGTTTCTTGGGCTACCAGGCCACCCGTCCCACTGCCTGACTGTTCTCCCACTCCCGCCTCCTCCCCCCAGGGAGGGTCAGGGGCAGCCGGGATTGTAGCCCTGTGCTCTGGGCTGGTCGCTCCCTGCAGCCAAGGGGACCTTCTACTGGCCACACCAAGAAACCAAAACAAAAAAAAGAAAAAAACCCAAACAATCAGTGAGCACAAGGGATTGGAGGCCATGTAAGCCACATGACCCTTCTTGAAACAGGAACCAAGGAATCTAACAGAACTTGCTATTATTCATTCTTGCTGATGTACAACTTTGAATCACTGTAAATGATGACAGAATGGGGAATGGGGAAATAACAGAACAGAGTAGGCCCTGCCACCGGGAACTCAGCGGAACCCTGCCTCAGGGGTAAGCTGCCCGGAAACCTCCACCAAAGGCATGCCCTGCCACCGGGAACGAACCCTGCATCAGGGATAAGCTGCCCTGAACCACCCCCATGGGTCCGCCCTGCCACCAGAACACAGTGCAAGCACGCATCAGGGGTAAGATGCCTGGAACCTCCCCCGTGGGCCCACCCTGCCACTGGGAACATGGAGGAGGCCCGCCCAAGACGAAAAAATGCCCTGGACTGCTTCAGCAGGGCCCCCCTTCCCACCTGGAACATCAGAAGGTCTCAGTGGGTTCCAGGTAGTGTGAGAAAATTTGGAACTTTGCTCTCAGGTGGCAAACCTTGGAGTAGAGTGAATTGACTGTATCAGTGTGGTGAGTATACCTCTAAAATAGAGGTGTACAGGGGATAAATCGGGCCAGTAGTAAAACCCCCTCCAACTAACTATAAGACTTTGGTGTGTCTGAAAAGAGTGTGTGTGATCCCCTCCTACACATAGAAAACATCAGGCAGAGTGAAAATGAAAAAAAGAAAAGGCAAAAAGCAGTCTCAAACATAGGTCACCAGAAGCAAGTATAGGAGACATTGAAATAGAGGACCCCAAAATTAACACACCGGGAATCTCTGAAAACATAGTGAGTGAAATAAAAAAAAAACTACATCAGGCTATAGAGGAAATCAAATTAGAAGTACTCTCCCATGTAAAGATAGAAATAACAACTTTAGTAATGGAGTTGTTGAATGCAGCTAAAGAAGAACTAGAGAAAAAAGTACATGAGCATGGGAAACTGATTGAAACTTTGAATGAACAATATAGAAAACAAGCAGAATTCATGAAACAAACTCAAAGAGACATCCAAGAAACAAAAAATTCTACTGAAAGTGTGCAAAACTGCCTAAAGGAAGCTGAGGATAGGATTTTGGACCTTGAGGAAGGGATCACATTTAGTGATCAGGAAAGGATAGAACTTTTAAAAATAACAAAGCAGCATGAAATGAAAATCCAGAAGCTTCATGATGATGCCAAGAGCAACAATATAAGAATAATGGGTATTAGCAAAGATACAGGAGGCCAGGCAAATGACATATGCAAAGTATTTACAGAAACAATAGCAGAAAATTTCCCAAACATGGGGAACAAATCTGTCAGGCAGATAAGTGAGGCATATAGAGCACAAAACAGTCACAACCAACATAAATCCACACCCAGACACATAATAATGAAGATCTCAGACATACAGCATAAAAACAGAATATTAAAAAGCTGTCAGAGAAAAGACACAACTCACCTATCCAGGAAAGCCCATCAGAATCACTGCAGACTTTTCAGCACAAACCCTCAGGTCAAGAAGAGCTTGGAGTGAGGTATGTCAAGCCCTGAAAGAAAATAGCCTTCAATCCAGACTGATGTACCCAGCAAAAATTTAATTCAAATTTGATGGAGAAACAAGATACTTCCATGACAAAGAACAACTGAAGAAATTCATATCTACCAAACCAACCCTAGAAAGAGTAGTGAAAGACATACTAGACAGAGGTAAAAATGACCATAATCCCCAAAACAACAGAAGGAAACCACCAGGTAGGATAAGCAATTATATAAGAGGAAAAGCAGAAAGAAACAACTGGAACAGAACATGGCAAAGTGAAGCCAGTACATATCAGTGATATCCATAAATATAAATGGCCTCAATTCACCTATAAAAAGAAATAGATTGACAGAATGGATCAAGAAACAGGATCCCACAATATGCTGTATACAAGAAACACATGTGACCTAAAAGGAAACTCATAGATTAAAAGTCAAAGGATGGAAAACAGTATTCCATGCAACAGGAACCCAGAAAAAAGTAGTGGTAGCTATTCCATTTGCAGACAACATGAAATTCAAACCTAAAATGATTAAAAGTGATAGAGAAGCTCACTACATACTTGTTAGTGGTAAAATTCAAGAGGAAGAACTAACAATTATAATTATATATATATATATATATATATATATATATATGCCAAATACAGGAGCACTCAACTATATAAGACAGATACTAATGGACATGAAAAACCAAATACACAAGAACACAATTATAACAGGAGATTTTAACAGCCCATTGTCAAAAAGAGATAGATCAACTAGACAAAAAGTCAGCAAAGAAATAACAGAACTGAATCACACCTGTGAGCAATTGGACTTAGTAGATGTTACAGAGAGTTCCACCCAACCACATCAGAATACACATTCTTCTCAGCTGCATGTGGGACATTCTCAGAAATAGACCATATATTATCCCATAAAACATTCTTAAGTAAATGAAAAGGTATTGAAATCATTCCATGCATAATAACAGCCTTTTGAACAACCAGTGGGCTACAGATAAAATTAAAGAAGAAATAAAGCAATACCTACAATTCAATGAAAATACAGAAACAACATACTGTAATCTGTGGGATGCAATGAAAGCAGTCTTAAGTGGGACATATATAGCAATAAATTGTCATATCAAGAAAACAGAATGAGCACAAATAAACAACCTAATGCTCCATCTCAAGCTTCTAGAAAAAGATATTATATCAGACAATAGTGCACTGAAATTAGAAATTAATGGTAAAAAAATTGTAAAACCTGCATAAATACTTGGAAATTAAATAACAGCCTTTTGAACAACCAGTGGGCTACAGATGAAATTAAAGAAGAAATAAAGCAATACCTACAATTCAATGAAAATATAGAAACAACATACTGTAATCTGTGGGATGCAATGAAAGCAGTCTTAAGTGGGAAATATATAGCAATAAACTGTCATATCAAGAAAACAGAATGAGCACAAATAAACAACCTAATGCTCCATCTTAAGCTTCTAGAAAAAGAAGAGCAAGCTAAACCCCAAGCTCATAGAAGAGAGGAAATTGTAAAGATTAGAGCAGAAATCAATGCAACTGAAACTAAAAAAAAAACAATAGAAAGAATTAATGAATCAAAAAGCTGGTTTTTTGAGAGAATCAACAAAATTGACAAACCACTAGCTAACTTTATCAAGAAAAAGAAAGAAAAATTCAAATTCATGCAACAAGAACTAAAAAGGGAGAATTTACTACAGATCCCATGGAAATTCAAAAGATCATGAATACCTACTTTGAAAATTTCTACTCACATAGAGTGGAAAACACAGAGGAAATGGACAGATTTCTAGAAACATATGAACTACCAAAGCTCAACCAAGAAGATATAGCAATTTTGAACATCCCAATATCAGCTATTAAAACTGAAAATGTAATTCAAAACTTACCAACAAATAAAATCCCACGTCCAGATGGATTCTACAAGAAATTTAGAGATTTGATGCCAGTACTCCTTAAAATCTTCAATGAAATTGAGGAAAAAGCAATCCTCCCTAAATCATTCCTGGAGGCAACTATTACTCTGATACCAAAACCAGAGAAAGATCCAACCAAAAAAGAGAACTATAGGCCAATCTCACTAATAAACATTGATGCAAAGATTCTAAACAAAATACTGTCAAATAGAATGCAGAAAATCATCAAGAAGATTATACATCATGACCAAGTAGGGTTCATTCCAGGAATGTAGGGATGGTTTAACATATGCAAATCAATAAATGTAATACACCACATTAACAGCGCCAAAAACAAAAACCACATGGTCATCTCAATAGATGCAGAAAAAGCTTTTGACAAAGTCCAACATATGTTCATGATAAAAACCCTTCAGAAACTCGGAATACATGGCATCTACCTCAACCTTATAAAGGACATCTATGACAAACCAACAGCCAACATTATACTAAATGGATAAAAACTGAAAGCTTTCTCTTTAAAATCAGGAAGAAAACAAGGATATCTACTCTCACTACTCCTTTTCAGTATAGTTCTGGAAACACTAGCCAGGGCAATCAGACAAGAGAGAGAAATAAAAGGAGTAAAGATAGGAAAGGAAGAAGTTAAATTAACACTATTTGCTGATGACATGATACTCTATATAGAAGACCCAAAAAACTCCCTTACAGGACTGCTAGAGGCAATAAACAAGTTCAGCAGTGTAGCTGGATACAAAGTCAATGCTCAAAAATCAATAACATTCCTGTACACAAACAAAAAACTCACTGAGAGAGAAATTATGGAAATATTGCCCTTTACAATAACATGTAAAAAAATGAAATACTTAGGAATCAACCTAACTAAAAATGTAAAAGACCTATATGCTGAAAATTATACTATGCTGAAAAAAGAGATTGAAGAGGATATTAGAAAATGGAAGGACATTCCTTGCTCTTGGTTAGGAAGACCCAACATTGTGAAAATGGCCATAATCCCAAAACTGTTACACAGATTTAATGCAATCCCAATCAAAATACAATTGACATACCTCACAGACTGAGATAAAACACTACTAAAATTCATTTGGAAACAGAAGAAACCTAGAATAGCAAAGGCAATTCTAGGTAACAAAAGCAAGGCAGGAGGCATCTCAATTCCTGACTTGAAACAGTACTATAAAGCCGCAGTGATAAAATCAGCTTGGTACAGGCAAAGAAATAGACCTGAGGATCAATGGAACAGATTAGAAGATGCAAGCACAACTACAAAGACACTCAGCCGCCTGATATTTGACAAAAGGGCTAAATATGTCCACTGGAAGAAGGATAGCCTCTTTAATAAATGGTGTTGTAAAAATTGGCTCTCTACATGCCGAAGACTGCAACTAGATCCACGCATATCACCATGCACAAAACTAAAGTCTAAATGGATCTAAGACCTCAATATTAAAACAGAAACACTAAATCTACTGGAAGACAAGGTAGGTAGAAGTCTTGGAAACATAGGGGTAGGCAGAGAATTCATGAACCAAATGCAAACTGCATGGGAAACACTTCAAAGAATCAACAGATTGGATCTCATATTATTGAAAAGTTTCTGCACTTCAAAGGAAATTACCAACAGAGTGAACAGAAAACCAACTGAGTGGGAAAGAATTTTAACCAGCAACCCCTCAGACAAAGGACTTGTGTCCAGTATATATAAAGAATTGGAAAACAAGCTCCCCTAATTCAAAGACCCTCTCCAAAAATGGGCATCTGAGATGAACACACAGTTCTCAAAGAAATATATACAAATGGTAAATAAATACATGAAGAAATGTTCACCATCACTGGTCATTTGAGAAATGCAAATTAAAAAAAACATTGAGATTCCACCTCACTCCCGAAAGAATAGCTGCCATCAAGAAATAACTGATAACAAATGTTGGCGAAGTTGCGGAGAAAAAGGAACACTGCTCCACTGTTGGTGGGAATGTAGACTGGTGCAACCACTATGGAAATGCATATGGAGAATGCTCAGAAGACTAGGATTGGAAGCCCCATTCAACCCAGCTATCCCTCTCCTGGATATTTTCCCAGAAGAATTGAAAAGTTCATATCACAGTGATATATGTGCACCCTTTTTCATTGCTACACAATTTGTGATAGCTAAATCCTAGAAACAACCAAGATGCCCATCAACTGCAGAGTGGATCAAAAAGATGTGTCATTTTTATACAATGGAAAATTACTCAGATATAAAAAATGATGATCTTGAAGCCTTCATAGGCAAATGGAGACAACTTGAGACTATCCTCATTAGTTAAATAAGTAAGAATCATATTTATAAATATCATATTGTGTATCTAGTGTAAAAAGTAAATAAGAACTACAAGAGTAATAAAACCAAAATGTGTAATTGCTATTGTAAAAAAGAGAGGAAAAGAAAGTGCTCTAAGGGATATAACTGCATGTATGTTTGAGTGTGTAAAATAGATCACCATATTGTTGAATCTTTGTTGGATCTTTGGGCAGAACTGTTTGTAGTTGACTGAATATTTACTATGTACACTTCAACTTTGTAACTTGAACAACTACATCCAGGATGACAGTAGTTAATTTATAAATTACTGATTTCTTAGTGGGACTTTTTCTCATTCTCCTTTTTCTTTCTTTCTTTCTTTTATAATTCTGTAATTTTGCTACCCTTTTTTCTATTTTGCCTATTTTTCTTCTCTTTAAATAAAATTTTTAAAATGTATAATTGCTATTGTAAAAAAGGAAGAAATAGGAAGTGCTATAAAAGATATAGCTGCATGTATGTTTAGGTGTGTGGGATTGATAAACATATTTCTAGGTTCTTGTTGGATTGTTAAACAGATGTTTTTGCATTCTCACTGCTTGAGTGTCCACTTTGTGTGCTTTAATTTTGTAACGTGAATAACTATTTCTAAAAGAACAATATGTAATTAAAAAATAAAAAAAAAATAAAAGAAATTAAAAGATAACTTGGAAGACCAGCCTTTGGAAATCATAATGCCCTAAGGCATTTAGAGAACAAGGAAGAGGAAATGATAGCTACCCTCCTTTCTCATTGCTATGTGAGCCTCTCTTCCCCCTGGTAATGATTGTTATGCCCAGGAAGACATGAAAATGCTCACCATGAGAAGTTTTAAAGGTAACTTTTTTCTCTATGTCATTTATTCCATGTTCAAAGTCTTACAAAGTGTCCTATTGACCTTTCGGTGTCATGTACTCCAAGTCATTGCTACAGGATGAAAAGAGCAACACTATTTCTTGTTATTTTTCAAATTAGGAACCAGGAGAAAGACTATCACACAAGGATGCAGACAATAAGGGATTTATGCCAAAAGCAAGCATATTAGATGATGGATACATAAAAAACATGTTATTTACTACATACAAGTTAGTAAGTAGTACCCAATTCTATTTAGTTTTACATAAAAATATGACTCTCATCTCTCAAAACAATCATATCTTGTTCTTACAATATAGTTTTGGGCTCCATAGAGAATCATCTTACTTTGTGACTTATTTCTTTTTATATGAATGTTCTAATGGAATATTCTTAAAAGGGTGCATTAAACTGGAAAAAGCTTAACATTAACAGTTCGCTTAATTGGCAGATTTTTTATCTTGAATAAATTTTATAACCTCTCGACTTCAGTTTCTTTATCTGTAAAATGGAAAAAAGCCTTTTGTGCTATATTTTCTATGAGAACTTTTTGACATAGTAAAATATGTTATGTATACAGCTTAATAAATAGCATGATTTCCAATATATTACCTGAGTCACTAATTTATCATATAAAAATTCAAAAACTTTGTATCATTTCAATTTTTATAGTGCAGTTTTTATAAATTTAAAATATATTTTATTCAACCTGACCATATAACTGAAATTTTCACATCGCCTTACTTTTAATAAGATGCTTTACTGCTTCCACTGAATTTTATATCGGCTTAAATGAGTATGAGGAATGGGGACATCATAGTGATTTATGATTTCTATTTTAATAAACACCCAATGAACAGATGTACAAAATGGGTTTTGATTTAGTTTTTCATTTTCTGGTACCAAACTGCTTCAGATTTAATTCTGGGTTTGCACAAAACTTAGGAGCTATTGTAACTGTGAGGATATTTTATTGCTGTATTTTTCTGAGATTTTTCATCTTCAGATTTGATTATACTTTTTTAATGTTTAATTACACCATGATTCCTAATTATTTATGCCCATTTAAAACTGACTAATAGTTTTGGAAATTATTCTTGGTTTGAAATATTAAATCTTTTCAGTCTGTTGAACTGACTTAATATTTCAGTGGCTCGGGAATTCAAATTTTTGTAAAGATTGAAGAATTCCTGTTTGGCATATTCTAGATTTCTCATTAAAGATGCTATTCCACCCTCAGTCTCAGACAACTAATTAACGACTCAGAAAATATTTTTCTAACAAGTTTTCTCATTCATCTGTGCTTTCTTTCTGCTCTAGGACTTTGGCTTTCCCTTATTTATTCACTGGATATTTACTGATTGTTGGGAGGTCTGTTCTCTGCAGATTTCTTATAGGTGATTCTGCAAGTTGAACACAAATGATGTGGTAACATGAAGTACTACTTAGTATTGTGATACCCATGCTCTGCTGTGAGCAGCGCAAAATAAATATTACCACTGAGATCACATTTAGCTCAGCCAACTGGGTTCACAACACTCATATGCAGGTGCATAATGTCAAAGGCAGAAACGGCAGCTTGAGTGCTAAAGACTGGCGATGAGGCTCTTGGTACATACAGACAGCTACCTTTTGGATCTAGGGCATTAGAGGTCCCTCAGAGATATCTTGCAAGGCTAAATCTAAGCTGTTAAATATACAGTGTCAAGTGGATTTCAATACACTGTTTTATCACAATTTTGTAAAGTAAGTAAAAAATGATATGTTGGTAAATGTTTAGCAACCAGCTTGAGGGTTAGGTGGGAAGGTCTTATTCATAGTATTAGCTGATTTTCATGCTGCAAACATTTTCAACACAGTTAATTTCAAACTACCAAAATAACATCGCATGTAGAGTTGGAAAAAATGCTCAAAATCAGTAGTAAGACCTGGCTTTTTAAATAGTAAGACCTGGCTCCTCCAGACTTCTAAATATATTTTTAAAGCCCTTCAATTCTCATGAAACAAAAATGTCATATTATACTGTATCAAAAAGTTACGTTCCATAGGCAAGGTAAAGCTAAACGACTTAATTGAAGCTCTCACATTTCAGTGTAAAAGCAACCTGTTATACAGCTCAATCTGTAGTTCAGAAATCTTTGAAAAGCGTGAAAGCAACATGGAAAAGTTTTAAAAGCCCTGTCCATGGAAAAGCCATTTCCCAAAGTAATTACCCCAGTGTTATTGTTGCAAGCTTGATGCTATTTTGCTAAAAATAGTAAAAGGTCAATGGGAAAATGAAGCCGGTTTGATTGGGTCCTTCTTCACTCGAGACAATGTGAAACTAGGATGTAGTTTACAAGGGTTTTGGGAAAAATGACCTCTCACGTCTTATAAAACAGAATTGCATGCTTTAGGTTGTCAATCTCATTAACATACTTTGTTAAGTGAAAGAAGAGATATGCGTTTGTTTTAAATGTATAATTATATTTTGTAGTACAGTTTACACCTTATAGCTGTATCTATTTATGGGACAAAGTGTGCAATATGATATTTCAATACGTACAGAGGACATAATGAACAGGTGAAGGTAATTAGAGTCCCTGTCATCTCAAGCACTTATCACTTTTATTGGAACCATTCAAGGTCCTCTCTTCTACAAGTTTTGCTCTATACAGCTTATCGCTGCCATCCATACGAAACCCATACGAAACCCACTGTGAAACAGAGTATTAGGCGTTCTACTGCCATCCATCGGCACTTAGGCACCTGTTAAAGATGCACGTTTTGAATCACAGTATGCCGTTTGCATATGCAAGGCACAGAAAAATCTCTAGACTTAGGAAAGAAAACCGGACTTTTGGAATAGAAAAGATTAGTAGAGCAGGAATACCCTTATACTCACTTGCATAGTAAGTTCTGGAGTTGCTGACCCTTATATGGCAAGAACAAACTCTTTTCTGAATGACCTTAATACAATCTTTTCTTTTTAAATGTGGTGTCAGACTAGCATGATAGCAGGTCCTGAGAGGCACTTATTGGAGAGGAACTGGAGGGAATGATTCTGTTAGGAAAACTAAGTCATGCTTTGTTAAAAGTCACAAATAGATATGACCAAGCACTGCTTTTTACTACAGTGTTGTATGTACACCTTTAATGTCACTCAGTGTTCCCTAGTCACCATAGTAAGAACATCCATACTGTTGAATTCACGACTACACACTCCACACTGAAAACTTCTCTCATCTTTGATTTGCTCAGTTTGTGATGTATACCAGTCAACTGGTTTTGAGGAATTTGCAGTCACTATTATGTACTGTCATGAGTACTGCCTGCCTTCAGTTCTACTTTCTGAAAACCACTCAAAGCAGGGCCCCATCTTCTTCATACTCATTGGTCCTAATGATGATGATGATAATAATAATAATAATAATAATAAATGCCTTAATTCCAATGCTTCTTATTGCTATTTGCAGTATTTTGTAAATGGCTTCCATTGTTGTATTTTTTTGCCTCAGCACAACTCTACACAAAGGTATTATTATTCCTAATTTACAGATAGATTATTGAAATCATAAAGATTCACCAGAGAAGGGACCAAACTTGAATTTAGTTTTCCATGGCTCCAAAGAATGCCATTTCACCTCCATAAGCCCCCCAGAGCATGAATTATCCTATGGAGTACACAACAATGGAATAGCCTCAGAATGAATGGAACCATGGTTACAGGAGGCAATTTGCTTCATACAATTCTATTGGCCAAAGCCTAATTAAAAACAAACACAAGAGTGATACCGTTTTTTGAGGGCACACAAAGTTGCATAGTCAACTTCAAACAAATTTTTTCTCTTTTCTTTCAAACAAACTTATAGAGAGAATATTGAGCTTTCCTTAAACTAATGAGCACAAGCACCCGAAAGGTCAAGGTAAATGTCTTTCTTAAAAGAATGTCTAGTTGCTGGCGCATGTAAGTTTCTGCAACTTGCATATTTTGCTGTCCTCGAATACCAAATAACACAGGAACAGAGTTCATTTTAATTTCTTTAGGCCTCTCGCTGGGGAAATCCCTGAAGCATTCAAAGGTTCTTAGTTTGCTTTAGAGTTTGATATAAGTATAATGCCAGTAAATAAGTTGATGTAATAGCATCTGCCATCTTTGGCTCTTTCACCTTGGGAAAGATGCATAGTCATTTGGGCTGTTGATTTCATACTCATTAAAGGAAATAATAGAGGAGAGAGATGAATGGAGAGAATTAAAATCAACTGTTTAATTTTCCCTTGATTCTTTTGGAAGCACAATATTGTCCGTTAGCAGGACATGAGAGAGAGAGATTTCTCAGCAGAACTTTTAATACCTCTGGAATTTGTAATGCTTTAAAGTGGCCGTTATTTACATGCCACCACTAAATAACAAAATAGAACTGAAAAGTTGAAATTTATGAGAGGTGCTATCCTGACTTCTGACCTTCTGATTGTGAACAAATTCTTGAGTATATGAAGGGGAAATGTTGCAAGGTTAATTTCACGACAGCAGAACTGTGAATTAATTCTCTGTATTATTAAAACCTACACTGTGAAGACCCCCAGAAGGGAAATAGCTGGATGGAATGGGATCTCTAATCCTAGTTTTTTTGAGGAATCTCCACAGTGATTTTCCACAGTGCTTGCACAAGTCTACAATCCCACCAACATTGGATAAGGATTTCTTTTTCCCATAGCCCCACCAACATTTGTTATTGGTTGACTTTTTTTTTGGTTGACTTTTTGATGATATCCATTCTTTCTGGAGTGAGATGGAATCTCAGTGCTGTTTCAATGTGTGTCCCTCAAGTGACCTGTGATGTTGAACAATTTCATATATCTATGTGCCATTTGCATTTCTTCATTTGAGAAGTGTATATTCATTTCAGATACCCATTTTTGGGTTGGGTTTTTAAATTTGGGGAGGAGGTCTGCTTTTTTTCAATTGTTTGTATGCTTTAGATAGAAGTCCTTTGAGGGACAGGTAGGTAAATACTTTTCATATTCTATGAGTTTTCTTCTCAGTCTACTGGTCATTTATTTTGCTATACAAAAACATTTTAATAAAATGAGATCCCAGTTGTTGAAATCATACCACAGAGATATATATGCATCCATGTTTATAGAAGCACAATTTGTAATAGCTAAATCTTGGAAATAACCCAAATGTCCACCAACCAAGAGTGGATAAAAGAAGACATGGCATTTTTATACAGTGGAGTACTATTCAGCCATAAAAAGGATAAACTTGAGATTTTATAGGTGAATGATTATAATTTGAGATCATACTCATAAGTAAAATCAATCAGACTCATATGTATAAACAGTATATTGCCTCTCTGATGTGAGTAACTTAAAGGGTAAGTAAAGTCTAAAATATACAATAGATACTGTGAAATAGGAATAAATTGCTCAAAAGAAAAAAAGAACTAGGATGAGTGAAAGAGGAAGGGATAATAGAGAAAAGGAAAAATGCAAGTTCATTATTCTTTACTGTTTCTTAGTTCATTAAAATGGATGGTTTGCGCTAATATAATTGAAGAAATTTCAAGACCATATCTTGAACCCTGAGCAACTACTTCAAGGATAGCAACATGTAATGTACTAACCGTTGTTACACTCCTATTATTTTGCTATGAAATTTTATTTTACCTTTTTTCCATAAAATAAACAAGAAAAAGACATAGACTATTTTGAATAAAGGTTTTGAATTACACAGTGTATCTTAAAAAGACACAAAGCAATTTTCACAGTGCACTGCATGTGACAGAAGTCATCAAATGTCTGAGTTTTAGAGCAAATAAATCCACCCCACATCTGTCTACTTGTAAGTAAACTTTCCATTCGTGTCCAGTGTGTATTCATTTTCCCAGGATGATAATAAGAGGCTCCAATGATGTTGACTCGCATCACTGAAATTTGTGTAATGATAATAAAACTTTGGTTACCCTTCTTCATCTGCTTTTCAATGAGTTACCAGAAAAGAAACCAATTTGTGTCAGAAAGATTCACCTAGCTCCAGAATCGTAATGAGCACTTTACAAACATCATTTTAATTCACCTTTATGATGACAATAAAGGGCAAGTATACTCTGCTTTATACAAGTGATGAAACCCACATTGAGAACTATTCAGCTTCACATGACCTGGATCACATAGCTCCAATCACATAGTAAATAATTGAGATTTGAATTCAGTTTTTTCTGGCTTCCCAGTTACACAAAAATCATTAAGAACATCATCCTTACTATCCATTGACAGCCTTCTGTGTGATATACTCTTTCTACTCTTCACAATAATCCTTCAAAATATATAGCATTTGAATGTCACAGGTGATACAAAAGTGAGAATATGGGAGATGATGTGACATGCACAAGGCCACACAGGAAGTACACAGCAGAGTGCAAATATGAATGAAGATTTCTCTTTCTCTAAAACTTCTGCTGTTCTCCATGTAATAATATCTCAACATGTAGAGCCATGTAGCAAATTTTCTACAAAAACTTGAAGCACACTGCAAAGTCCTATATAAAAGAAGGGATGTATATAATCTAATGCCATGAAAGGAAAACTAATATTATCATTCTGATTGCCTAACAAGTATAGAAAAACTGCTTACATTTACATCCTAAAAATACCCATTTCCCTGGGAAGGGAAAAAATTGTATGAAATGTTAATCTATTTTACATCACTTATGTAAATAGAGACTGTGGCTTGAGAGAAGTCATGTAATGTATTTATATAGCAATAGTTACCAAAATTTTATGATGATATTCTGTATAGAAAAAATATGAGGGAAATTAAAAACACTAGATTTGTTCAACATTTTCCAATGAGAATTAATTGACTAAAAGGAAAAAAAGAACTAGTTTAGAAATAGCAAAAGCAGGGCTAGGGCTTTGGCTCAGTGGTGTAAGTGCCTGCTTGGCAAACGTGAATTCATGAGTTCGATCCCCAGCACCAAAAAAATAAAAGAAATAGCAAAAGCCATTGCCAGCAAAAGGCACTTTCTTAATTGAGATCAATGTTTTTGCAATAGATAAAATTTAAAGAAGGAAAAAAAAATCTGTGCAAATCAGCTTCTAAATATTACTATGCTGTAAGAATTATAATAAGCTATGTCATTGTGCCTAAGAATCACTTCTTTATATGGTTTATCTAGTAAATTAGAGAAATTACTCAGAATTGCAAGAATGAAACAACAGAACTAATGTTTGATATGTACTGGTTGTCATATGTCATATTTTGCTGCAATAATAAAAGATGTAGGTCATCAAATTTTAAAACTCAGTGTACCTTAGAAACAGAAATATTAGAGATGAGAGCAGTTGGTCAAGATTGGAGTTCTAGCTAAAGTAAATGGTAATACTTATTAGACAATAGAACAGAGGAAAATTATAAAAATGTACCTCAAGGTTATGTACTCTATATAGTATTAGGAGGCTTCAGAAGGACAAACAGCGTAACAATTGGTATGAAGAGTCAATATCTTAATTCAAAAAAATGGCTAAATTTCATTCAGAGTTCTCATTTTATGAAGTTAAGAAAGAGAAAAATCTACTTCAGAGATCTTTGTATATTAAATGATTTTAAAAGATTTACATTTGATAAACTAATAATCCTTCAGATACTCAGAAAACCACATGGTTTGAAATAAGAGCATCTCCATACCTCTGAAATACCAGCCTTCCCTGATGAACTCAGAAATTAAACTCTCTTTTCCCTCATCAGAAGAAGGGATTTTGCATCAATAATGAAGATGCACTAAAGAAAGGAATTATATTAGGTGGATTGTTTAGCAAAAAAGTTGACAATTTCTTTTAACAACTACAATTATGTCTCGCCTCATAGCTAAATGATATTTGCAGAAATTGGTAAGGATTTTTTGCAAAACAAATGGGATATAACAGAAATATTACTGAGGCTTTAAATATTGTGAATGAATCTTGCGCATTATGCAGGTCTTTACATTCATCTGTCTTTAGTCCATCTAGAGAGATGCAGGCTGTTAATGCAGACGCTCTCAAACAGACTCTTCCCTGTCCTGCTCAGGGAATGAGGGCTACAGCTTCCTTGACTTCACTGTCTGGTTCTCAGTTCATCTTGTGACTTTGTTGCTTCCCATACTAACACCACACTTTTCTTGGGGATTTGATGCAATTTGTAAATGTAAGGATTCATCATTCCTTTTCTTTTTTGAAAAAAATTGCTTCAAAGAGTTTGTTGTAGTAAGAGTTGTTGCTGCATGGTAGAGCCAAATTAAGCTTTAAAAGCTTTGAAGAGTAAAAAAAAGTAAAAGGAAAAGTCCTGGAAGTCAATTTTGAAACTGTTAATGGTCTTTAATAGAAGGAGACAGACTGGTTTAAAAAAAGAGCAACAATCAAATTATACATATTGCTGCAGGGAACTATGTGTCACCATGAATACAAGTGATGCTTTCTGAGAAATAAGTCTCAGGAGATAGTCAGGATGGGAAGGATGGAGTGAGGGTAAGCAAAAGGAAGAGCTTGAAGTTATGTCATCAGGATTGGAGTACACAGGAGATGATTTTCCAGTGTCCCATGGAAGAATGGCTGACATATTGCATTGTCTCCAGGAGGTCAGAAAAATTTACTGGGTTATATTGCTAAAGTACGTATAATGGCTGGGCCATTGCTACTTCTATAGTATAAGCGGTCAGCTTCTAGAGAAATTTCTGTAACCTTTTGGCATCAATTTAGATTTTGTCCTTGGTTTTAACCATGGAAATATCAGTGAGTTCTAAATAGCATCCAATTATTAGACCATTAGGATATTAACCTTAGAGTTAGTTAAGTATTAATTGATAGCTCTAGAAAGAGAGGCAATTTAGTCTGAATTAAATACAGTTAATAATGCAGCCTACTTAAAAATCCAAATCCAATTTTAAATAGAAAGGTAGAAAAGTGTCTCTTTGGGCTATAAAAACACAACATCATTTCAGAAAATGTTTAGGTCGAAGTTATTTAATTAAGAAAAGATTAGTTTAAAAATTGGGCAAGAGGGATAGTATTTAACCTAGTGAAGAGAACAGATTGCTTCCACTATATCCTTGGCCACTTCAAAAGTAGCTCTTTACATAAAGTCATCCACGTAAAGAATTATGTCATAAAACTCTATATATTCACCAAGGGACCTATGCAAGGCAACACTATGTTTTTCTCATTTGAGTTACGGTATGGGACTTAAAATAGCATTCTGTATTTTTAAAAGTGTAATTTAAAGTAATAGTTTTTAAGATGTGTTCTGTACAGCCCCAGGGGTTCCAGGGAGCCCCATTAAGGCAGTGGGCAGGAAAGGTGACTTATAAAAGTGATGACTACAAAGAAGAGAGTTAGATCATTTGCATCTGAACTAGGCTTGTGTTAACTGTCATTTAAATGTGATATTTACTGCAAAATAATTCATCACAAATCATCCCCTGGCAGGCAATAAAAGTAACACATGGAATGGACCTACTGCGAAAGCAAAAATACTGAGTAAAGTATTTTGGAACCAGAAACTTCTTATACAAGAATAAGTATATTGCTCATGTAAATTTGCAGAACCGATTTTCAAAACCTGAGCTGGCAATTCTTTAGTGAACTCAAAAGTATTTTGTTGTTAAGATTTTGTGTGAGTAACTTCGTTTGTTCTGTGTAACTACACATCTTCCTCATTATTTACAAATGGCGGCCTCATGAATTTAAGTCAAAAAGATACTCGGGCTGGACGTGAAGGTGCAACATGCATTTCCAGCACTTGGGAGACTGAGGGAGGGGGATCATCAGGAGTTCAAGACCATCCTAAGATACATAGTGAGTTCAAGATCAGCTTAAATTAACAGTGAGAACCCGCCTCAAACAAACAAACAAACGAAAAACCAATATAACAAAAACTAAGGATACTCAAAGTATGGTGGAATTTGGCTTTTTATCTTCTTTTTTAAATTACAACTGTTAAACAAGGTTATCTACAATTGTTCTTAAAGTTCACCATCAGAGAAGACTACGACCTCCTGGTTCATATGGTTATATGCTGTTTTACTGTACAAAATTTAACAATATTGCCCAGGCTGAATTGTAACGGATGATATTCTCAAATCCACGAAATAAGAATCTTTAACTAAGTTTATATTATTAGTCCTTATTCTGCAACATGAAAAAAAAATAGAATACATTGCAAATGTGTTCATGTGTCTAAGTTCTAGGGAATGTCTATGGTACCAAGAGGTTGTGGTGTGAAGTGCTCACGGCCTGCTGCTGGTCCCCAGAAGGTGGCCGTGGCTGACATGTGCCCACAGCGGTCTATCTCTCTCCTTCCTCTGTGCATAGATACTTCAGTCCTGCTGACTGTCTGGGTCTTGGTCATTTCTTAGACCTCCACTGATTTCCAGGCTCTGCTGTCTTTGAATCACTTGAACAAGCAGACTGACATAGCCAAAGGATGTCTTCTCAATTCTGGTCTGGGCCACTGTATTGTTTCTGAACCACAGAAACTTAGAACTGAATCCTTCGACCCTTATTTCCTATGGCAAACATTGGTGCTTGTACTAGCCATGCAGCTATAGAGGTGACGCAGGCTGCCTCGGAAAATGACAGGAAACGCTAGGGGATATACAATCTAAAAAGCAGTTCACATTACAAAGAATTTTTTGCCTTTGATTGTTGAGAGAAACAATCAAACAAGAAAATTGGTCTGAAATGAGAAGTTATTTTTAAGAAATTTTTGGGATGAGTACAATACTTAAACCCATACACTGAACAAAGAAATAATTTGTAAGGCAAATAAAGCCCACCAATGAGATCATTTTGTGAAGCATCATATTTCTTATTATTTTATGATCCGACTGTCAAGTGAATTCAGTTTTGATGTATTTCTGAGTGCTTGAAGGCAAATTTCCCATCACGAGTTGCCCACAAGAAGCAAGAATGCATTTTCATGAGAATAGTAAAATAAGAAAACCTGACATCTATTTTCCAAGTTCAGAAATTGATGCCAAATTTTATTAGGATTCAAATTATGAATTAACCATCATAGAAAAGCACCTCAATAAACAAAAGAAAGACCACACAAACACATGAGTACCTTGCTTTTTCTAGAGGCTCTGGTAACATATTAGGTAGGGAGTAGCCTGGCATTGTTTTCAAACTTTTCCTAGGTTATTTACAATCCTTGGAATCAGTGTACATAAACATAGTAATATTCCAGATTAATTGTAGGAGGAATATAACTTTATTTGAGGAAAAAAATAATAGCTAAAAGAAACTCAAGTAAATTCAGGAGGTACAGTATCTTTTTTTAGAATTGGTGTTTTAAATATTGCTTTATCCATTGTTCTTTGTACTTATTAATGTGTTATATGTTTCAGTCTCTGTACATTTTAATAAAGTCTTCAGCTCATTTTTGTGTGTATTCAAGTTTGGGAAATGTTATGCATGCATTAATTTCTTTTGCTCTATGGAATGATATCCATGTGTACACTTCTGTATGTGAGTATTCATATTATACTAATAATTGTGAATTATTTGTATATTAGCATTATTGCGTATATTATTATTATTGGAGAGAAGAGTAGGCACAATCTCATCTACTAATCGAAAGTTTCTAAGAAGCTTTCTAAGTGATCTTTATGATAACCTCGATAAATTGAGATCATATTAGGAACAGTACACTATATAAAGTGAACACTTAACATTTCTGAACTGTGTGGGTGACTGGATTATTATAATTTTATAAGGATGCCTCCATATACAAACTTAATTTGTTCCATTATTGGGGAAAAGATGCCCACATTCATATTTGTCACCCAGTGAAGAGAACACAAACAAAACCAAAATTTTGTCAAATGCTTCTGTTTCCAAACCGAATTGTTCACAAACAAAACGGTTCATAAACCGAGGTACCACTGAATTCCATGTTCACCATATTCTTTTGACTTATAGGCTCTTAATACCCCTTTATTACACAAGGTACAGAAAGTACACTGATAGGGTTTCTTTTCTCAGCATTCATTTATTCATCTCATATTTGTTCATAGGTACTGGAAGACTTGTGGAAATCATTGACAGTAGACCAATAGCAACATCAATAATAGTAATGAAACACTACATACTTACAGAGTATTACTATGTATCAGGCACACAAAAAGTGCTTTACAGTAGTTACTTTATTTAATTCATCCCCCTATGCTTGCTCTGTGGTAGAAATAACCTGAATGCTCATTCTGTAGATGTGGAGACTCAAGCTCAGATGTTAAGCAACTTATTAAAAGTCACAGAGCCAGTGCTTGTAGGTGATGGATCTTGACTACAAAATACATTTCACATTTTCAAGATGTGTTTTCTTTTATATTTACCTTTTCTTCCTGCCACTCTTGCTATCTCCTTCCTACTGTCCTTCTCCCTTCTCCCAGTCGTTGTACCCTCTAGTGCGATATGTATTGTCCTTTTATCCCTGTACGTATATTTAAGTTACGTTTCTAATACCATCAACAAACTCTCTGTCTGGCTATCTTTCTGAGATTATTTATTTGCATTTCATCTTTCTTACAAGTTGATTCTAATGGGTCCTATTTCTATTTTTTAGCCTCTAAAACTGAAAGAGCCTTCATCAATTTCTAAGCTGTTCCTTTCAAGGGCACAGAAAGTCTTTTGTTATACATCCATTGAAGATTTCTTCCTTCTCATCATCCTGGAGTTCTCTGCTCAGGGTGATCCACAAAGACCAGTGGGCAGAGAAGAATGAGCTAGTAACTTTGTTATTTACATACATTAGTAACTTGCTTTTCCCTTTGTCTTTTCACTCTTTTGTTTGCCTTGTTTAGTTCCCCCCACCCCCGCAGACGCCAAGACTGCTATAGTTGCTTAACATTGGTTATCAGCTGCAGTCCCGAAGATTTTGATGCAGGAGTTCTCGGATGGAATGAGGCATACAAGCTTTCAAGATGTTTCTACATAATTCTCCTTTTTATCAAATGCTGGGAATAGCTGCTGGAAAATTAGCAGCAGTTTGCCTTTCTTCTTAAAATGTGCTACAAAAATAACTATTTCTCCTCTGTCTTTTCTTTGAAGAAGATACTTTCTCACCTACATTTTAAAAAATATTTTCTGTTGTTTTTTAAAATAGCCTAGTTATATATTATTTAATCTTCCCCTGTGGCTTTAAATCTGGTGAAATTATGGCCTTGAAAAAAAGACAACTAAAATTATAGATATTTGTCTCTTGAAAGTTGAAGTTTAAAATAGTAAATAGGAAAGCTGTAAATATAACTCTTAGAAGTTTATTAGATTATATTATCATTTTTTTAAATGACATTTTATTTTTCAGAATTACTACATAAACTGAAATATTATGTAATTTATCTTTGATAGCTTAATTGGTAGATAAAATAAAATATTTTATATATGTTCAGTGTATAAATATGCCTCTTCCTTTTCTATATGCCAAATTTTAAAGATATGATAGAATAAAAAGGTCTCATTTTATCTGATAAAACTAATAATAAAACCAAAATGGGTATGGAAATATATAATTGTTCCAAGTAATAATTTTCCTAGCAAAGTAGAGGCTTTTTTTTGAGTGAATGTGGTGGCACACACCTGTAATCCCAGCATTTGGGAGGCTGAGGGTGGAAAATTTCGATGAATTTGAGGCCAGCCCGGGCTACAAAAGGAGTTCATGATCAGCCTGAACTGCATAGCAAGACCTCTTCTTAAAAAAAAGAAGAGAGGTGTTTTGTTTTGTTTTATACTGGGGATCAAACTCACGACCTCACACTTGCCAGGCAGGCACTGTGCTGCTGAACTGTATCTCCAGGAAATAGAGATGTTTAACATAAATTATTATTATGAGTTCAAACTAATTTATCCAGTTTCAGAAAACCTGTGTCAGTGTAATTGTCATTCTGTGAGACTTTTAGAGTTAGAAAAGTTCCTTAAATTCATTGTTAGTTTTTGTTTTGTATTGCTTCCTCCCAAAGGTGAATTTAAGAAGTAATTTTGTGTATTGATCCATGGAAATTATTTTTCATAAAATCCAAGAATGATTAACTTTTAAATCCATTTGTAAGATAATTTTTAAAAATTATAAACATTTTAGGATATAGTTCAATATGATGATACAAAAAAAATCAGTCCCAACTCCAGATATCCCTAGAATCAGAACATGGGGATAAGTCTATTACTAGATGGATAATATCAAGCATTTTCTATGATTCAGCAGAGTTTAAAGAGGGATATTTGCTGGATTGATATTAGTTAAAATGTCAGTCTTCATGAGAACATTTTTTTTTGTTGTTATTTTCCGGTTGGGCTGTTTACTTGCTCTTTAACTTCTTTATTAATTCATGATTTCAGTAAATCATTAGTGAGGGTCCAGTGACTGAGTTTTGCTGCTTAAGGAACAATGGGAACTAACATACCATGTTTACTCTAAAGGAAGTTATGAAGTTCAGTAGAGGAATTCGATGTTGAACACCTGTGGTAACATTACCAAAAGGGAAGTTGGAAGTCACATAGGAGATTTTAATTGTAAGAGATAGAATCTGGGGGACTCTAAATTGGGCTTGCAAAGGAGAGATAGAAGTGTAACAAGTGACAGGAAGTGAGGGAAGAGAGATAGCAGAGGTCATATAATACAGGACGTGTAGCTAGTGAGGAGTTTGGATTACATTACAAGAGCAATGAAAACTTCTTTGTAAGGAGTCTTCAGCATTAGAAATTTGGATGTCTATTATGGTATCCTTAAGAAGAAATCTACACAGATGGTAAAAGAAGGCATTTATAGGTTCCTGACCGTGCCTAAGTGAAACAGATCCTGCTACTTTGTGTGGGACCCAGTTAGCTGTAATAAACCCACGTCTCTTCAGAATCAATGAACCGTGCTTAAATACATCAGATCACTTAAAAAATCATCCAAAGAAAAAGAGCTCCTTGATTCCTTCTATTTATGACAAGATGTTCAAATTCTGTTCTATGAGTTAATTTATTTCAAATTATACCTGAGTGAAACCTCTATTTTGTAGGATGGAGTTCAAAAGTAAGATTGCTGGCTATCTTTCTGAGATTATTTATTGAGAATCTTGCATTTATTGTGCAAGCAGTGTTTTAATTTAGGAGATATGCAGCCTGTATTGAACATCAATCAAACATAAGACTCTGTATGGGGACAAATAGCAATCTTTCCTTAGTGAGTTTTCTGTTAATTCTCCTAAAGGGAGCCTGTACATATCAGCACTAGAGCACTGTAGTTAAATGGTTCTGAACAATCAAAATAGAGTTCTCCCTTTCTCCTGTATTGGAACCTGAAACTGTATTGAGCAGTAATACAAGCAAAGTTTTAGGAGTTATGAAATGTTGGTAGGCAAAGAGCCACAATGCTTGTCAAAGTTTTTACCTTTCAACCAGAATTTGGTATCACAGATAAGGTCAGATATACTCACCCAGACATTCGATGTCAATATCTACAGTCCTATTTAGCCCGCAGTAATGTTCACAGATGCCCCACAACGGAAGACAATTTTGCTTGGCTTAACCATATTCTAGTTACTTTGAATACATAGAAGTAGCCTGGGGAACAATTAGTGGTATTAATGCTCTGCTCTCTGAATCATCAGTCAGCTTCTTGGTGAACCACAAAAGAACAAAATAAACCAGTTTAAGGAAGTACTGCAAGAAATATGCAAAACTATTTGCATTTTTTGGTGAATATGCTAAAATTCTCATCCAACAAAACTGTCAATCTCTCATAATTCTCAGAATTTTTTTCAAGAAGAATTACATTTTAAATTTGCACAAAATCCTGCTCTGCAGGCTGGTACCAATGTCAGTCTAACCATCTGCTTTGCTTCAGTGATTTACTAATGGTGAAGAATAGAATAGGGTAGGATGTGCATTTGAGGTGTGTAAGTCTTTCCATGTTTCTCACTGGTTCAGGTAAATATGGAAGATTCTCTGTTATTCTGATTAGAAAGTATTGCTCCTATGGTTCATTTCTTTACTAGCATGAAGATCATTCATACCTATGTATGTATATTTTCATTAGAAATATTGTTTCTCCTCTAAAATAACTTAGTAGTTGGCAAGTTCAAGAAATAAGTCCAGTTCTGAGATCTATAAATGTGTCCATAGTAAAGCATAGAGGATAATTAAATCTTCAAACTCTAGTTTCTTTACATGTAGCATGTCACATAGTGTGATCATGAAGTTGAATAACCGAAGACACATTGTATAATGTTTGGCATGTAGTAGGAACTCAAAAATGTTACTTAACTCTGAATAAATATAAATATTACAATGATGAGTCTAGATACCTTTATTGGTTGCTCTACATTATCATCACCAGAGCTCATTAAATATATCATATGGCAGTCCATGGTGCCTAGTATTTGAGAGTCCCTTGTATGTGGAAAAGCATAATAAAGTACAATGGACAGTGTACATTATATATTCATGAGCAAACTCCTGACATAACCCACCTTCTCTAGATATTCAGATGTCCTAAGTTGGTATTATAAATACTACAAAATCTAGTAACACCGGTCTAAGTCATGTGTTCATTACATATATTATTACACTAAATTACTTACAGTTACTACTACTTGTCAGTTAGCATTTGATGATTGAATAAGTAATTGTAACCAGTGTAACCTGGCCTACTTTATCTTGTGGCAAGACCTTGCTTTTAATGATCCACCCATTATAATGAGCTGCCGTTCTATCTCTGAGCAGAGACACAATCTGTTCTGTACATGAAGAAGTTTATTTACCCTCAACCAGTTTTGAAGTCACAGCTTTCTTTTGCATTTCCACTGTATTGGGAAAAAAAAAAACTATTTTGTTAATTTGACATAAAATTTTCACTCCAAATATCACTATTTTAGAGATAGAAAAACAAAGTAATAATTAGAATTTAAAGTCATATTTCAAGCAATTTTCTTCCCTTTGGAACTAAAGTGCACTAAACTATGAATCTCTGAAATTGGTTTGGCAGCACAATTTAAAAGCTTTCTAAACATTTCTGTAACTCATGTGCACCTCCAGGAATAAAAAGGAAAAGTAGACTTTTATTTATTTTTTAATTTATACTCTACAGAGAAGAAGTGAATATTTTCCTTTAAGCATTTGCAGTTGGAAAGCTCCATGGAGACGTGTGCTTCATTTGGTTATACAGTTAGTTTTCAATTATTTATTCTTTTACAAAGTTTCACATAATCATTTATACCTTGGAGTAAAGTTATTCTTCTATACATTTGTCAGCTCTTGCAGTTGGAGAAAGGACACTGAAAATGAGGAGTGATACTTCCTAAGTGACACTGTGGGCTGGCATATTTTATTTAATCTCCAGTGCTTTAAAATAATTTACATTTTCTATCAAAGCAATCAACAGAGAGAGATAACAATAAACACTGTACTATCTAAATTTTGCAGCAAGAAATGGACATCAGGATTAAATGTGAGCGCAGTACGCATAAAAAATTCTAAATCTAAACTATATTCATATATATATATATATATATATATATATTTCAAATTATCTCTACATCAATGTGAACAGGAAAGTGGTCCCCATTGCTGCAGAATAATAATGGAAATGTGGATATCTATTAAAATATAACACACAAAGCCAAATTTCCTTAGCCTAAGACAATTTAAAAATATTACAATATTTAAGATGTCATTATGTGGGTTGACATTTTGAAAGGGTTCAGCTCAGTGGTTATATCTTATTTGAGAGCTCTCATATGTCTGCAGTCATACACAAGTCAGCTAGACAGCTCTGAGCTAGAAACGTGTCAGCTGTTGGCTGGGCTAATGTGGGTAGCTGAGTCAACTGTCTTTCTTCTAGGGGATTTTATTAGACTTATTCACATGACAACTGGGTATGATTCCAAAGTGATTAGAAATAGCAGGCGATAACTCTTGAGATATATGTTCAGAGTGAGAAACTATCATTGTATTTGCAATACTGAGCCACCTAGTACCAAATCATAAGAGCTATTATCACTTATACTTTCTCAAGACTCATGCAGTGAGGCCATAAAATAAATCTTGAAAATGATCACGGGGGATGTTGATGCATCATAAACCAGTACAGATTATAAATAAAGACTTTTTGGAAGAGTGGACCACTTGACATTTATCTATGTACTAGTGTCTGTTAGTCGAAGGACGTTATGACAACAGGCCAGATGGAAGAAGAACAGAAATTGACTCCATTTTTTACTTAGAAGAGACAAAGTCATATCACCAATGGGTGTGGTTAGAAGAAATGTGGTAATAGTAGCTGTATCATTCTGTTTTTCATTAGCATAGCAAAATACTTGAAACTGGGTATTTTATAAAGAAAAAGAAAACTTGGCATGGGAATATACCCCAGAAAAAGATAGGAGCATAAATGTGACTCTTCAATCAAGAGGTTCTCTTATATTAACTTTATGTAATCTTAGTCACATAGCAAAGACTCCAACTTTAATTTCACAGTTGGGGTAAGTTTCCAATCTCCTTGTAACTTGCAATGGGACTCGGTTTCCAAACACAAACCCCTGAGGGACACACTCAAACCTAGCAGAAACCACAGCGGTGATCATTAATTTCACCACCAAATGACCTATCACTAAAGGCACTCAAGGACCATCATGCTGTTTCCCAAAGCCCATATATGGCCTTCAAATAAAGTAAAAGTAACAACATTTGAATCCATAACTGATAGTCATGTTTCTTTACATTTAAACAGAAATTTTCACTATCAAAATACTTTAACTTTAATACCATTATATGTAAACTATATGGGCAACTGTTACTTAAATTATAGCAAAGAGGAATTTGAGGTGGAGATTTCATGTCTTTTCTTAATCATGTAAAACAGGTAAGAAATACATTTAAAGCCTAGTCTTTTCAAGTTCTACTTTCATATCTCCATGCAATCCAATTTATCATGCTGAAATAAAATGCAGATTATGATAGAAATACTGGTTGCAAAGAGTTAGTGGTAAATGTCGACTATATATTCATGGCATTGTGTTAATGAGTTTGCTCTACTATCTGACTAGAGTTGCCATAATACCAATTAACAACTCTTTCAGAAGCTGATTCTACTATGCAATGATATCTTAATTAAGGCACAGTTTAGCAAATCAGTTTATTCTGAATATGTTGAAATCACTAGAATGTAAATTAACTTATTACAGCAAATCTTTTTGCTTTTTATTGAACAATTTTGATAAGAAAATGTGTGTGTATATATATATATATATATATATATATATATATATATATATACTGCAGTTTCTGCATGGATATTTTCTCTGAATCATCTAATTCATTTGGTTTTTTGTGTTTTGAAACAGGGTCTCATTATGCAGTACAGGCTATGTAGCCCAGGTTGACCTTGAACTCATGGTTACCTTTCTGTCCCAGTCTCCTGAGAGCTGGGTTTACAAGTGTGCAACAGTAAACCTGGCTTGCAATAATGTTTTAGTTTATAAACTCTCTCTACCTTGGTTTATTTTTAAAGCCTGTATCTAGAACACAGCTTCCTGAATGACTATGTTCTTTTCATAAGTAGAATTAAATGATGGTCCCATAAATAATGAGTTTGAAAATTTCTAGCTTCAAGTATTGTCTTGGTTACTTTTCTCTAATGGCTGGAACAAAATACCTGAGACCAAAGTGAAGGAAGGAAAGGTTTATTTAGCTCACAGTTTGTGGAGATTTTAGTGCATACTCAGCTGGCTCCAAGGCAGGGTGTCAAGGAACTCTTCATGACAGTGGCCAGTACCAGTGGCAAATACCAAGAGCAAAAAGGGCAAAAGGAAATATCATGTCTCCTTCCCTTGCTTATATTGTATGCCAGTTACCTGCCTCGAGGTGGGTCCAGCACTCACACTGCCAGTCCCAGTGCTAGACAACTAATCAAGCACAATGCTAGAATCTGCCACCCTCAAGACTACTTGAAGTTTTGGAGTGACAGCCAAACATGAACAAATATAAACTGAGTTATAGTTTCAAACCTTGCAAAATTTAAGCATATTTTCTTTATTGTATTAGAATTTTTAAAATCTTAGATATATTATACGTGTGTGTGTGTGTGTGTGTGTGAATGGAACATTCAGGTGATGACATGTCTCAATGTTTGTTATATTCTATATTATAAATAAAAGAGGGTTAATTAATAATGCCAGATTTTCTTACTTGTTTTTACACTTGATAAATAGTTTTAGGTAAAACATAGTTTTCTTAAATAAATTACTATCAACTGATTAATGAACTTCAATGAATTAGTTTCAGAATTGCAGTTTACAGTCATTCACTTTTTAAATTCAGACTATTTGTGTTGATAATACAACCTCAGCTTCTACTGCAGTCAAGATTTGGGAAGTGATTTAAGAATATTTGCAAAATTAAGTGCTTTGCTTTCTGCTTATCTTCTCCAAATACCTTTGCTTTTATCAGATAAGAGACTAGTGGCATCGTTTTCAATGCTAATTATAATGTAAAGTCACTGAAAAACACACCAGTAATAAAAGAAAATGTAAAGTTGTCTCTTTTTGGAAAATCACTTAAAATATTTCCTTACTAGAAATGAGACTTCTAAGATTGCACATTGTTTAACAACTATATTGTGATTACAAATAGAAGATTAGCATATATATCTCTATAAACATTTTGGAAAGTTAAGAATAAAAACAATGTCTAAATGTTAGTGTGAACTTTTTGAAAATCTAATTATTTTGGAAATATTGTTTATAATGACTACAATTTTTCTTCAGCCGTTACAATTTTGCCACTATTAAGTTGTAATTGATTCATCACAACCCATTAATTCTTATTCAAATTAGAATAACATTCAAATTGGAGATATACTTGAAATAGTTGTCCCTATGTCAGCACATTTAACATAATTTACTTCAATAGGTTTTGCTGCTTGTCTTTAATCAAGATTCTGGATGAAGAATTTGTGTCAGGTTTTAGCCAGAATGATTAGCTTTCCTTTTTGTAAGTTCCAGAAATGTGTATTTATTATAGATTTCAATACAGATGTAAAAGGCAAAGAAAGTTCTCTTTTACATGATATCTTTCTTGGAGGAAAAAGCAGTTTGAACACTTTTTTCTGGCTCTACATCCTTATTTCTCTAACATATGACACTAGAAAAGTCAATGTGCCTCAACATCTGCTCACTAAGGTATGGAAAAACTTGCCTCAAAGATGTATAAGAGTAAGATAAAATGACATATGGAAACGAGTATCAGATGATTTTTATGCACTCCTGGATAGAACAAGAGAACTGATAGCATATAAAAATTAAGATACATAACTGCAAAACCATCACCTGATACTGCTCAAATTACCTATGTTTGTTCCTCATGAAATTTCACTGTCTCCTTTTTATTTTTAGCTACTTTTGAGATACTTTCATTGGCTTTGAATCTTTGCCCTTGACCGCCAAAATTTTACTACAGTTTGTCAATGTATATTGCTTTGAACTTATTATTTTGCTAATAAGTAAATATAGATACATGTTAGTTCTTTTCCCATTTTGTCTAGTATTTGCTTATTTTTAAATGTGGTTGTCTTTATTTTTCTTCAGATTCATTTACAGTGTGGTATCTCAGTCAATGTTTAATCTTCCCTTCAATAAGTTTATATTGTATTTTGGCAATCATATATATTTTCATTTAGTCTTTTAAATTTGTTCATTTTCTTATTTTTGAGTTTTTAGAATGTTTTTGGTAATTTTGAAAAATCCAGTGTATTAGTTTCTTGTTTGGCTACATTTCCTCCCAATTAGTTACTTCTGTTTTCCTTGTCTTTGACTCTTGTATAGTAGAAATTTTTAATTTTAATGAGGGTCAAATTATCCATTGCTTTATTTTCTAAAATCACTGCTTTTGCCATTGTGTCTAAAATAACATTGAAAATGTCCAAGGTCTTCTAAATTTTTCTAACACGTTTTTAAAAAATTTTACATTTATGCAATGTGTATGTAAATCTATGTATCATCTTGAGGATTTGTGTGTGTGCTTGTGTACGTATGTGTGCATATGTGTATGTGTGAAAAAGTATGATACCTGTGTCTACATTGAATAATTTTGGCTTTGGGTGTTTCTCTTGAAGAAAGGATATTGTTGTATCACAGCATTCCTTCTTGAAATTTTTTTTCTTTTCTTCAATGAACTGCTTTTGCTTTTTGCCTAAGATGAGTCGATGGTATTTATCTAGCTCTATTTTTGAGCTCTACATTTTACTCTATTCAAATATGCATCGATTGAGTTGCCAAAAGTACAGTCTTAAAATTGAGTATGGACACTCTTCAGATTTTATCCTTTTTCATTACATGTATTTCTGGAACTTTTACCTGTTGCTGTTAACATTACAATCAGTTTTTCAATAGCCCCAAATTATTTACCTGTGTCATTGAATTAGATTATATTGAATCTACATATCAATTTGGCAAATGCTGATGGTGTAACAAAGTCATCTTATTCATGAAGATGGAATATCTTTCAAGTTATTTAAATCTTTTATTTGTTTTTGTTCATACATAAATTTGTCATTGTCTTCACACAGATATGGTATATACTTTGTTAAATTTAAATCTACATTAATTCATTTTTGGCACAAAAATATATGCTATTGTGCTTCCAACTTCAATTTTTTTGGTGATAAAATGTAATTGACTTGCAAATTAGCTTTGTGTTCTGTTCTGTTTCTGTAATTTTTTGTCAATTCTAAAAGCTTTTCTACTATTTTATGATCATGAATATTTTTAATATTGGAATTCATGTCATCTGCGAATAAAGATAGTTTTATTTCTTATTTTCAAGTGTGTATACATTTAATTTTATTTCCTTTTCTTACTGTAACATCCAGGACATGAAATAATGATGAATAAGATGCATGACAGCAGACATATTTGTTTCACTTACAATCTTAGAAAATTGTATTGTTTCTCATTATGGAATATGGTGTTTATAAAGGTATTTTCCTCATGTTCATGAAACACTTTGTTGTTACTCTGCTGAGGTTCTTAAATAAACACAAGACATTAAATATTTTCAATGCCTTTTCTGCAACTGTTGATATAACTGTAAGAATTTTCTTCTTCAGCTGATAATGTGAGAGATTCATCATGTTAAATCTATTTTTATTATAACAGATTTTTTCAATCAGATTTTATTGGTGCATTTTAGATATACATAACGATCACCTTCATCATACAGAATTTGTACCAGTACATGATATAATTTAATTTTTTAAAGAAAGGAAAAAAAGTAAAACTGTAATTGATTTTTTTGAAAGTCAAAATAGTTCTACATACATGAGATCAAATTGTATCTGATTTCTTACATTTTAAGGATTTTTCATGTATGTTCATAAAAGACATTCATATGGAATTTTACTTTCTAATATGATCTATATTGGTTTTGGCATTATTATAGTGCTGAACTAAAAATCTATGTTTTGGAATAAAATGATGAGTGATGATGTCATTTCTTCTTTTCAATTTTGATTTCTATTAGTAAAAGTTTCAAATACATGATGATGACATTCTTCATGGGGAGTTGCTACATGTGGATAACACATCTTAATTCTTTTTTCATTATTTTCTACTCTTCTCTCTCCTACATTAGAGAGGATTTTTTGGTGTTGATTCAACATATTTAATAAATATGTGATAATTCAGATGATATATTTCACTTTAGGTAAATTCTCTTAGACTGTCCCTTTAAAGGAATTGTGAACTTCATCTAATTTTTCACTATTTTAAGTAGAGTCAGTAATAATCCTTTATTGTCTTTTTAGTTTACATGGAATCAAAGGTAATGAATCTTCTTTAGTATCTGAAATTAACAATTCATGTTTTTTCCTGTTTTACTTGCTTTCATGGTTAGCTGTTAACCAATTTTATTGATATTTTTCAAAAATTAGTTTTTAGTTTGCTTCATTTTCTCTATTTTTCCAGTTTTCCTTTTTAGTAACCCTTCCATTCATTGGTGTTGTTTGTTCTTTTGCTTTTAGTCTAGTTTTTTGAAACTTTTTTCTTTAATTTCTTTTACTACTTTATATTTTTAAATTGCATTTCATTTTTAGTATGTTTTTCTTATTTTAAGATGAAAGTGTAGGCTAATAAATTTCTATATTTATTCTTTTACAAAACATGAATTCCATGCACAAATTTAATGCTAAATTTTCCCCTAAGTACTTATTTTCTGTATCGTACAAATTTTGGTAATTGTATTTTCATTTAATTGAATACATGTTTAATTTCTTTGAAGAGTTCTTTGACCTACTCATTAGTCAGTAGTATCTTAATCTTTAAACATTGCGAATTTTCCAACTGTTCTTTAATTATTGTTTTTCATATAATTTAATTGTGACTCAAGAACATACTTTATGTGATGTCTACTTTTTAACAAATTGCAAATACGGAAGTTTTGTGGCCCATAGTTGTTGCACTGGAGAGAATATCTCATGTGAGTTTGAGGAGATTGCATGCTTCACTACTGATGAATGAATTAGTCTATAGATGACAGTTAGGTCCAATCTTTTGGTGCTACTGTTCCTTTCATATATACCCTTACTGATTTTCTGACTTCTACATCTATGGATTTCTGAGACAGGTGTGTCAAAATCTATAAGAGTAATTTATATATTTCTCCTTTTAGTTCTATACATTTTTGCCACTTATATTTTTATGTTCTCTTTGAAGAGGGAAAATTTGATCAATGGGAATTAAGTTAGAGTAAGGAATTCTACTGTGTTATTGTATGGTACAGTGATTATAGGTAATATAATGTGTATTTCAAAAAGGTACAAGAAATAATTTTGAATCATTTCACCACCAAGATGTGGTAAATGCTTGAAGAGATAGAAGAGTTTTACATGATTAAAACATTGCACAATACATGTATGTGTCAAATATTACAGGGTAGTGCATTCAAACAGACAATTTTTATGTTTTTACATACCAATTAAAGTCAATCTAAAAAATGGAAACATTTTTTCCAGTGAAATTCATTTTCAAAAATCACCTGGATCTACTTATTTAGACTCGTTTCTGAATATCAGATTTTTTCCACTAGTCTGTATCTATTTCTCAATAACTTTCATATAAGTATGATTAATATAACAATTTTTTGAAATTAAGCTGACATACTTTAGTGTGTTTCATTTTTTCAAGATTGTTTGAGCTATCCAAGTTCCATTATCTTTTCATCAAGATTCTAAGACAGACTTGTCTAAATCTATCAATAATATTGTTGGCATATTGATAAAAACTAAAAGTTTGTATCCAATTTTGAGAATCAGTATGTTTGTTAGTACCTTTGCTCTTCTGATCTGTGAACATACTGCCTGTTTCACCTATTATTTCGATCACTGCTTCTATTTTTTCGCTAGTGTTGAATATGTTTTCTCCAGAGAAAACCTCTCTTACTTCTTAGGGCCACCAGGAGCTGCAGTAGAAAGGGCATTGCTCCAGTTGCTAAATTCCCGGTGTAAACAGGCACTCTGTATGACATGCTGAAGAATACCTTTGTCTCTCTGTTCTTACCTTCTTTCTCTACTTTTAATTGTTGCTCAGTCTTTTTAAAGGAAAACAATAACAAAATAGTCTCAGAAATTTTCCCCATTGCTTATGTCATCACAAATTATTTCTATGTCACAGAAATATGTAGTTCCTCTAATTACTAATTTTCCAGCAAATTTGGGGTTCTGCGATTACACAAAAGCAATGCACAAATATGTAAAAAGAAATATATTGATAAAAAAAATGTGATCTGTTGTTTCTTTCCTATGTCATACGACTAGCAAGAAATGAAACTTCATAATCAAATACTTTAAAAATATTACATTGACTACATATTTTAGTCTTTTATAAAATAATTTTAGTTCATCTCAAGAAACTGTTCATATTTTAAAACTGTTTTTGTGAAGAAATTAAAATCTATATACAGAATAGCAAAAGGGGTAAAATAATGGAGCTCTGTATAAACAGTTTCAGGATTAAAATTCCTTAACTGTGTTTATGCAATTTCAGTTAATTAAAATTAAAACTGTTCATGTGAGACCTTCAATTGTTTAGGTTATTATGTGTATAATTGATGAGATAATTTGTCTTTTCCTATCAAAAGTGCCGAGACTCCTTTGGTTGCTAGTTTGGGTTCAAACAAAGTAAGGCTTAATTAACTAAGCAGAAGGAAAATGGGACTGAGCCAGTGCAGTGTCGTGCTCATTATTAGGAGATTATTAGCCTGCCCGGCTTTCTTAGGTCTTTGCTTGTTTATGAGTATTAGCCATATTCATTCAGACTAGTTATCTTTTTAAGTGTATGAAGGGAACCTTGTCCAGTAATATTTTCTGGCTTTGGAGACTTATTTATCTGGGATAGAAATGAAGCCGGAGTTGTTGCTTTCATTTATACTTTGAAAATTCTCAGGGAATCAGGGCTGAAGCTTGCAACTGTCCCTTGGGCTCATCACTGTGTTGGGAGTATGACAAGGTGTCTATTCACGATCCTAATGGTGGCGGTTAGGGAAGTGAGATCAAGGCGCTCCTCTGTAGACACCTGTGAGGCTAGTCACAGAGGAGGACCCTGTTTCCTCAAAGGAAATTGTCAGTACAAAGAAATTATAGCCCCTGTGGGGATCGTTGGGGCCCGAGCACTCGCTGAAATTCATGTCTAATGTAAGCCTCTGATTCAGAGAGCAAAATCATCCTGGAACATCCTGATGCCAAAAATAAATCTTATTTAATTTTGTATGAAAAAGATATAATGCCTTTTCCAGTGCTGAGATTCTTTCTGAAAAGTGAAGGATTTGACCAACTACATATGGTGCCCCAAATTTTAAAGCTCTTCCCTTAGTGATTGCCTGTTAAACGTTCTACCTCTGGAAGTGGACCAAACAGTGTACTTGAGTTTCACTGGACCCTGGAATATAAAGAGATGTTATGGAATGAGAATGTGAGTACTTCCAGCAGCTCTGAGAAATATTCAGGATCTAGTCCAGATCAGTACAGAGAAAATGCGTTAAAAGAAGTTCCAGTTTCTTCCCAGTAGGAGTAGGTGGGCAAACATTTCCAGCTGTTGCCTGAGGGTCTGTCTTCTGGTTATTGTACATCCAAGACCCCAGAGGCAGGTAACAGTAGAACACTGCAGACCCAAAAAAGAGTATGAGGCCTTCTTACGCATTGTCTGTTCATTGCAGCCGTATGTTCAAGACAGCAGAACTTTCTGGAAGTAGTAGGCACCATCATCAAGTGTTAAAGAATTTATAGCTACCACCTCAAAAATGGATGTTGAAGTCATTTATCTCCAGCAGTTGATAGATTTCTGCATTCTTGAGTCTCCCTAGATCACACACAAAATAATGAAGATATTTTAAAATTGATATATTTCCAGCAACTGTTCCCCAAGGTCAGATATGCAGTCCATGCAAGAATGAAGGCATTTGCCCCAAATTCTTTCCCTGGCTCAGTGCACAAAAAGTGGAGCATAAGCTCCAGACATACAAAATGTTTTGCTGAATATCTAGAAGAGATACTTCTGCAGGATAGATCATATATTGAGTCACAAAAATGCCTCAACAATTTTAAGAAGATTGAAATTATAACATATCTTTTTCATCACAATGCAATTAAGCTAGAAATAGAACAGAATAATAAAAATAGAAACACCTCACAATTCGTGGATACCAAATAACACACTCTTGATCAACTGCAAGGTCAGATAAGTAGTAGAGAAATTTAAAACTATCTTGAGATGAATAAAAAACAAAACCACAGCATACTAAACTTATGAGAGACAGAAAAAGCAATCATGATGCTGAGAGTGACAACAAAAGAACTGGGCACTATGGTGCAAAGCTGGAGTACCAACTGCTTGGGAGACTGAAGCAGTGCAATTGTTTGAACCCAAGATTTTAAGGCCATCTGTGATGATGTAGTGAGAATGCATCTCAAAAAAAAACAGGTGAAAATTTGATTTGTGTTTCAGATTACTCAAATGAGAGAAACCACGTGGTAATTACGCTATATGTCTGGTTGGTTTCCCTCAATATTATGTTTTCATGGGGTAGCCATTTTCCTACAAATGTCTCAGATTTACCCTTATTTACAATCGAGTGGTATCCCATTCTGCACAGATACCACATTTTTCCCATCCATTCATCTGTTGATGGGCATATGTCATGTACATGTACCAAATACGAACAAAGAATGCAATTTTTATGTATCTCAAATCCGAATGAAAATAATAATGAAAATGGGAAAAGAGGGTATAAAGATGGAGATAGGGAGGTAGGTGGAATGGGGAAGGAGAAGGAAAGAAGAAAATCAAGCTATGTTCACAGTGTATACCCATTCTTGAGATGAGTGTAAACACAGTGTACTCCAAATGTGTATTAATAAAAACAAACTTGAAAAAACTCATATGTAGCCAGTGTTCGAGAAAAAAAGACTGCAGTGGTTCACAGTAGAGACCTAGAAGGGTAGTGAGAGGGCAGAAAGTAGTTCAGTAAGGGGCAAAACACAGAGAGGAGGAATTAGCTTTGCTTTTTCTATAGCATCATAGACTAACCTTTGGTTATAAAAATGCATTACATACAACCAAATGAATGGGTAAGAAGATTATGGAGTCCATACAACATAAAAATCATTAATGAGCAGATATGCTTTTTATCATAGTTTTATTACACATTGTATATTTGTGTTAAATGATCATACTGTACCCCAGAAAAATGTACAAATATTATGTGTTAATCCAAAAATTTAAAAAGTGAAAGAAGCACTCAAATACAGAAGCACTCTCTACTTCAAGGAACTGATAACAAACTACAAATTAAAACCAAAATTAGCAGAAGGAAAGAAAAATAAATTTCAATAAAAATGAATATAGAACAGAAACACTATGATAAGCTAATATCATTAAGAAATAGTTGTCTGAAACCATGAAGAAAATAAGCAAACCCTTAGCTAGACTAACAAAATGGAGAAAAATTGATAATAAAACCAGACATGAAAGAGGAGGTATTAAAATGTATGACCTATAAGAAAAAAAGATCACAAATGTCTATTACCAACAATTGTATGTCAATAACTTGAATAAAATAATAAATTTCTAGAAGCATACCACTTACCAAACTTGAGGAAAATAGGAATAGTCTGAACCACCAAATTATAAATAAATAAATTGAAAGAGTAGTAAAACATCCTCCCGCCAAATACAACCCCAGGGATCAGATGGTTCCAAGGCTGAAATTTACCAAATAGTCAAGAAAAGGTAACACAAATCTTCCTTAAGCCCTTCCAAAGTACACAAATGAAAAGAATATTAACAAAATCATTTTAAGTGGCCAGTTACACCTTGATACAAAACCAAAGAAAGGCATCTAAAGAAAGAAATTTATAGGCTAATATATTTAATGAATGTAGATGCAAATATTGCTGGAAAAAACACTTTCAGGCTGCATTCAATAATTCATCAAAAAGATTATATACCAAGATCAAGTGGCATTTATGTCTGGCATTCAAGGCCAATTTAAGATGTGCAAATCAATTACACTACATTAACAGGGAAAAAAATAAAAGTACATAATCTTGTCAATAGATGCAGAAAAAGAATTTGACAAAATTCACCACCCTTTCACATAAAGTTTTCAAAGAGTTAGGTGCAACAGAAAACTTTCTTAGCATCATGAAGCCTGTTTAGATAGAGCCTAAACAGCTAATATTTAAATCAGGAAATGAGAATCTAGTATTATAATCAAGGAGGGGAACCTTTAAGCTACAGGAAAGTGTGCCCACTTGCCTCAGTTTCATTCAACAGAGTATTTCAAGTAATTGTAAGAGCAACTGGGGAAGTAAAAGGAATTTAAAAAGTCTGAAAATTGGGAAGAAATTAATAAACACATTTTCATCTGCAGATAACATGTTCCTACATGTTGTAAATCCTAGACTCCAGTGTAAAACCCTTAGACTAACTAATTATCTCAGTATTGTTTCAGGACTTGAAATTAATGTATATATGTCATTTCCATTTATTTACATTAGCAGTGATGTAGCTGAAGAATAAATCTATAAAACAATTTCATTTATGACAGCATTATAAAGAATAAAATAATAAGGAATAAATTTATCCAATGAAGTGAAAAATATTTACACTGAAAATTATAAAATGATGAAAAGATAAATGAATCAAAATATACATGAGACACATGGATTGGAAAATTAATGCTTTAACATGTTCATAGTATTCAAAGTGACATTCAGAGTCAGTGCTATGCCTAAGAAAATTCCAGTGAATTTTTCACTGAAGTGGGAAACTTCATCCTGTTGTGTATATATACACAAAGGATGTCAAACACCCACCACAATATTTAAAATGAACCACCGTGTTCAAAGCGCCCATTTCCTGATTTCAAATTATGTATAAGGCTGTATTAATAAAGACATATGATATTGAGATGAAAATAAAAAAATACACTGAGGAAAATGCATTAAATAAACCTAAGCATATGTAGTTCTAATTTTTAACAAGGCCACTAAGAAAATGCCATGGAAAGTAGTTAATTTGTTTACTAAATGGTGTTGGGAAAACTGAGTCTATCAGCAAAAGCATGAGTCTAGAAAATCATCTTATAATTTACACAAAAATCAACTTAAAGTAGATTAAATACCCAAATGTAAAAACATGAAAATGTGAAATTACTTGAAGAAAAAATAGGGAGAAATGTACTTGATATTGGTATTGACAATGATTTTTTGATACATATCACATAAAAATACAAGGAAAGAGAGAAAGAAAGAAGAAAAAAAGAAAGAAAGAAAGAAAGAAAGAAAGAAAGAAAGAAAGAAAGAAAGAAAGAAAGAAAGAAAGAAGAAACAGAGAAAAAAGAAATAGGAAAAAGTGAAAGAGAAAGAGAAAAAGAGAAAGGGAAAGAAAGCAAATGACACTTTTGCAAACCAGAGAGCTTCTGCAGAGCAAAGGAAAAAAAATCAACAAATTTGGAAAGGCAGTCTATGGACTGGGGAAAATATTTGTGAAAGTTATTTTTGATAACAGGTTGATATTCAAAATATATAAGAACTCATTAATTCAATAGCAAGAAAAAAATTCAGAAAATTCAGTTTAAAATAAGCAAGTGATTTGAGCACATGTATTTCCAAAGATGGTATAAAAATGGTCAAGAGATATATAAAAATGTACTAAATCTCCGTAGCTGTCTAGCTCCAGGGAAAAAATGGCATGGAGGAAGAGAGTTGCTTATGTCATGGATGCCAGGAATTGGAGAGAGGAGGAGCCAGGGAGGGAAGGTCGTGCAGGAAATGACCTGCTTTTTCTGATCAATCCACACCTCCTAGCAGCAAATCAGCTATTCGACTTCATAACCCAAACGCCATCCACAAGTTCTGTTACAAGCATATGAGACACTTGGGGGACAGCTAGATATGAACTATCACAAAACCAAAATGAATATTCATGTCATAATTGTTACCATGTATATCATCAAGGAGGCATGAGATAAGTCTGGGTAAAATTGTGGAGGAAAACAAACCATTGTACACTATAGACGGGTATGCAAATTGATAGCCATTATGAAAAACAAAAAGGAGTTTACATAAAATATTAAAAATAGAACTCTTATTTGATGCAAAATTTGTGCTCTACACTGGAAATATGCCCAAAGTAAAAAATATGCCCAAAGTAAAAAATATCAAAGATATCTACTATCTGCCATGTTCATTGCAGAATCATTATAAAAGGCAAAATGTGGGAAAATATGTACTCTTTGATAAAGAAATAGATAAAGAAATGCACTCACACACATTATAAAAAAGAAATACTACCATTTTTAACACATAGCTGAACCTGGAGGGTACTGTACTTAACAAAATAAGTCAGTTAGTTAAAAAATACTGCAAGATTTCACCTAAGTGTTGGATTTAAGAAAGAGTTGAATACATAGAAGATGGTTAGTAGGGGCAGAGAGCAAGACAAAATGGGGATGGGAAGATGTAAGTCAGAGAGTACAAAGTTTTAGCTATATAGAATGTGTAATTCTAGATGCATAATGTACAGCAAAAGGTCCATAGCTAGTAACAGTTTATATTGGAAATGTGCTAAAAAAACAAACATTAGGTGATTTTTTTTCTTTGTTTGCTGCAGTAGTGGGGATTGAACCCAGGGTGTTCCCACTAAGATACATTCTACATCCTCAGCAATCTCTGTCTCTCTCTGTGTCTATGTCTATGTCTACGTCTACGTCTACGTCTATGTCTATGTCTATATCTCCATCTCTGTTTCTGTCTCTCTCTCTCTCTCTCTCTCTATATATATATATATATAAAACCTGTGTCTATATCTATATTTATATATATGTAACCTATAGCTATATGTATTCTATTTATGTGAGACAAAGTCTCAATAATTCATTAAGTTACTGAGCCTGAGCTCACACTTGTGATCTTTCTGTCTCAGTCTCAAAGAGTACTAGGATTGGCGGTGTATGCCATCACCATCACACTCAGCTTATTTCAAGGGTTTTTATCACACAGAAAAAAAGGGGTAATTATAGAAGATTGTGAATATGTTTATTTGCTTACCTGCAGTAATCAGTTTACTACATATGCATGTAACAAAATATAATGTTTTAAATTTAAATATATAATAAAAATAAACAATACCTACATACACATAGGTATGTGATGTGTTTAACCTAGACGATTTTAAAATTTATATATGTGATATAAAATGAGTGATAGCAAATTTCTTGGTTATCTAATATTTTGATGGATGCATAAGATGATGAATATAAAATATAACAGTTTGAGTATATTCAAACTGTTAATAGGAATCATTATATACACTGAATAAAAAGAAAAGAAGTAGTGGCATTTTTATTTTTATTAGGAACATCATTACTTTCTCTTAGGTCAAATGCTAGAAAGATTAAAAGATAAACAAGCACTCTGATAAGAAAAAAATGATTCCATACTAGTACAGATCATTCAGCAGTTAGACAATAGTATGTATTGGGGGGTGATATTAATAGCCATTTAAGAAATGTACTAATGGAGGTTTTCAAGGGGCAAGTGTGGTAGCTTCAGTGAAGTGTCACCTTGGTCAGCTTTGACAGCTGCCCTGGTACTTGGTGAAGTGCACACGCAGGTATGTCTGGTTGAGTGCTGGGGGTGTGACCTTAGATACTAAGTCTGGTCCCTTGCAGCTTCCTCTCTGGCACTGTTAACATGTTCTGCTTCGCAGGCACCATGAACTAATGAAATTTTATCCTCTGTGCCTTCCACTATGGCTTCTTTTGCCTTGGAGCTAGCTAACCAGAGACCGAAAACCCCTGAAATTGTCAGTGAGTTAAACTTCTTTTTTCAGTTGTGGTTGATGAGCATTGTTTCTGAGCAATAAGAAGGCTGACTAATGGTACAGGAAGAGGAAAATTAAGTGGAGGGTGCACAGAATAGGGAAATCTAGGTATTCAACTGTGTGCATGTGTCTATGCATGTATGGGTAGATGGATGGATGAAAGGGTGTTTTTCCATTCCTTGCCCAACTGGCTCCTATGTATATCTCATCTTGTGACCTTTACCCCTTCTTATTGTAGTAGAAAGGTTTTTTTTCCCCCTATGTCACTGGAGATGAAGATGCAGATTCTCTAGGTTCATTTTCTGATCTTTTATAAAAAGGAAGAAAATAAAACTGATATTAAGAAGTTCTATTAAAGAATTGAGATTTTAGGATTTACTCTTTGATCTTACCCAATATAGTGGTTAATTTTATATTTCTGTTAGACTAGGTTATTTTACCCAGATATTTTGTCAAATACCAGCCTAGATGTTACAGTGCAATTATATTTTAGATGATATTAATATTTAAATTGGTGAGCTAACAATGAGTTTTCTAGGAAAAGCTATTTACCAATGTGAGATATATTACATATTGTGCATGTAGCTTAGCTTCTACATGCCCTTCATTAATTTTCAGAGTAATGACCATGATATAAAACAGATGAAATGAAGAACCGTCTTCACCAGACCACATCAGGATCTTATGAAAAAGGCAGAATCTCAAGTCCCAGCTCCTATACATAGCAAATGAGAATGTGTCTCTTGGAAAATAGCAACTGAGTCTGCATTATTACCAAGTTCTTCAGTGTTTGTGAGATCCACTAGAACCTTAGTACCATCAGGGGCTCCACTTGTCTTGTGTCTCATTGTTGTCTTCCTCTGAAGCTGTTCTATTTCTTGAGAAAGTGAGAAAAAAGACAGTTACCTCTTAAGGACAGTTCTAGCTTCAAAAAGTGATGATGTTTAATCTTTGCTTCTACTTCTTTTTAGATAATATTAGTTTTCTTTTGCTTTTGAGAAATGGTATTGATATTAGAAGCTCTTAACAACTACATCTTTTTCCCACTTTCTACTTTCTACTGAGTGTCTTATCTGTGTTTTAGCTGACAAAAATTGTACTCATGTAGTTATCTTAAATTTAGTTCTAACTGCTTACTTGAATGTCTTGCTTTTTATGCTTCCTTCATTCTATCTATTGCTATTAGAATTCAAGAGAACTTGGATCAAAGGTTTCTCCATTCAAGGGTCATTCATGTAATCCTTTATAGGTTCCCTACATCTAATTTTTCTCATCTGTAATATGGGTATCATAAGAAATGTTGCACATTTATTGCTATTTTTACTGTGTTGTGTGTCCGTGCATGTGTGTGTGTTTGTCTGTGTATATGTGTGTTTTGATAATATATACAAGTATATTCTTCACTGTTTGTATGTCTTACATCTCAATGTCTCCCCTCCACCTGATGTGTTCATAGATGGAATTTTTGGGAGCTGACTGGGTCATGGGAGGGTGACATTGGCTTACCTTATTGATTGGTATAGCATGGTTGTGGGTGATGGATTTACTGAAGACAAAATCCTCACCGTTGGTGTGGGTGGCAACAACTAATAGGTTTGTGGACTAGAGGGAATGAAAGGCAAAGAAAGGCTCCTTGCTTATTGTCTCCTGTTTGCCACACCAGGGACTGTTTCTCCTCTGCCATGACCCTCTGTCATGCTGCCCTTCCTTGGAATCAGCCATCTACGGACTGAAACCTCTACAAACTGTCAGATAAAATAAACCTTTACCCCTTTAAGTTGTGAGTGTCAGGTATTTCATTCAGAAATGAGTAAGTAATTAAGACAGCTACATAAGATGATTCTGAGTTTTATTCACTTCCTTTTATGATTCTCCTCCTTAAAATATTTATCTTATGGGGATGAAAAGATTTATCTTATTTGGAAGCTTGAGCATCATCCTCTTCACAGATGCAAGAGGGTCTTTGTTATATTTTCAAAATGGAAAAAATATTATCTCTGCCACCATGCAAAGGCAATTTAATAGAAGATTATAACAGCAGCATCTATGACAGATGGAGTGATGGAGACTGGAAGAATATGTTGACATAAAATCTGGTCCCCAAGGATTCTTTGTCAGATGGAAGAGGCAGGGTTATTTACCAAGAGAGTACATTCTGTCATTTTATGTGCTAACATGGAGGAAGTTATGCAGTGCTATGAGAGAATAGAGAGAGGTCTCTGTCATAGAGTCCAGGGTTGTAGGAGACATCCTAAAGAAGGTGATATTTGAGCCACACAGAGAAGCAGAAGGATGCATTTGCAATATAAATATGTTAGGCAAGCACATTCCAGAGAGCAATAACAGTGTGTGGCAGTCTGAAATTATAAAACAGCTCAATACATAAAGATGGGTAAAATATGCTAATATTCTTTTAGCTAGCAATTCAGAGAAGGCTAATATCACAAGGGGTTCTGTTTTGTAGAGAAGGGAAGAGATTAATATTCAAAGAAATACACCCCATATAATGGTATAGTCTAATGTTAACCAGTGGTAAGAACAGTTCGGAAGTGATAAGAATGATGATTGGTTATTCTGAGTTAAGTTGAGGAAAGGGAACAAAGATGAAGCCTGATATGGAACTGAGAGCTCACCTAGAAGAAAGTATGGAAGAGTGGTCCAGGCAAAAGCAGGGGCACAAAGACTTTATCACTAAGAAACAGTGAGTTATATGGGTCTAGCATTTTTCAAATTGAAGTTTTAACTCTTCAATTGTTGATTATTTAGATAGTTATGGGAAAACATAATTCTTAATGTGTCTAGGAGAACTACTGGCACCTAGTGTTTCATGGAACATCTTCCAATACCCACAGAGTCCATCACAACAAGATTTAAACTACTCCAGGGGTCAGAAGACACCCACAATGCTCCTTGAGAAAAATTGCCATAAGGAAACACTGTTTGTAGACAGGTAATGTACAGGTAATAGATAATGTTGACAAGGGAGAAAGAATAATGTATATGATTGCTAGAATGAGAAATACGGAATCCATCATACAAGTTTTGGGGTATAAAATATAAAAAGCTTTCAAGAGAAGGGTGACATATACCAGGTATCATTTGTCAGATATTCATCTTGAAAACTGAAGAGCTGGAGGCATGTCATATAGTCCAGGCATAGTTTGATATTCATCAAACAAAAGATACAGGCCAATTAAAAATGATTTGGCTTGGAGGAGAAGACAAGATGGCCAATCAGCGAGCAACAAAATACAAAGCCTCCTGGGAGAAACAACTCATATGCCAGAATAAAACAAACTGGAGAGACCCAGACAGAGGGAGATGGATCCTCTTGACACAGGAAGAAATTAAAATGAAAAAAGCTCATCAAATACTTTGGGACTACAACTGAAACAGCTAAAAATTATGGGACACAGTGTTTTCATGGTTCACAGTTTGCACCAGCTTGAATCTGCGCCTGCTGGTAGAGCTACCCAAACTCGTTCCCTCTGCCACTCACTGGAAGCACAGCAGCACTGAAGATGGGGGTTGGTGAGCCCAATGGAGAGCGGAGCCAGCGAAGGGACCTTCATTAATCCATGGTCAGTGCTGGGAGTCAGACCCCCCCCTACGGGAAGGGCCTGACCAAATGGGCAACATGTTGGAATCAGGCAGGAGGAGCCTGAACTGGGAGTGACAGTGACTTCAGTTGGTTGCTCCCTCCCCAGAGCAGATTCATGGGATTTGCTTGAACTGGGCCATGCCCCTGGCCAGGACCCAGTGAGCAGTCCCAAACTGATTCCCTGTACCTAGCAAGCACTAACAGGGTAAAGGCTCCTGAAGTTTGTTTGGCCCAGTGGGGAGGGGCAGGCATAGGCAAATGCTGCTTGCACCTCAGTGACAAGAGCAGGCAGGAGAGGGTGGAGTTCCCTCACCAGCATGCTTTGGAGGAAACGTGGCCAACAGGGAAGGGGCTGGGACCTGCACTGTAACCTGTGTGCAGGAAGCCAGGGCCATGACAGGAGAGAGAGGCAGGAGGAGGCCCCCAGCCCAGAACCCTGAGAGTCCTGATCCAGGAGAAAGAAAAACAAGGGAGACTGAGGGCGGCAAACACACAACATCAAACATGGCTTCAATGGACATTAAGAAATATCTTGGGAACCTTGCAGACGAGCTCAAAACTGAAACATTAAATCAGGTAAAGCAGACGAGCTCAAAACTGAAACATTAAATCAGGTAAAGCCTGATATGAGTAGAGTAATACAAGAAATGCTCTCAGGAAGTATCTCTCAGGATGATACAGATGGAAGAAGGGAGGAACACAAAAAAAGAAAAGAAACATTTGATAAAGAATATAAAGAAAATATAGAATGCATGAAGCAGATTCAAAGAGACTAAAAGGAAATTAAAAACTCCATTGAAAGCTGGCAAAACTCCTTAAAAGAAACTAAGGATAGATTATCAAAACTTAAAGACAAGTTGGCAATGTGTGATCATGAAAGGAAAGATCTGTTAAAATAACAAGGAAACAGGCAGTAACAATATAAAGGCTAGAAGATGACAAGAGAATCTTTAAGAATAAGAAATGTGAGTGTAGATGCAGGAATAAAAACAGGTGAATTACAAATGCTATTCATGGAAATAATTAAGGAAAACTTCCCAAGCATAGGAAAAGAAAATGATATTTGGATATATGAGGCATACAGAACTCCAGCCACCTACAACCAAAACAGATCTATGCCCACACATATAATAATCAAGATACCAGAAATTCAATATAAAAATAGAATATTAAAAGCCATCAGAGTAAAAAAACAGATTACCTATAAAGGTAAGCGCATCAGAATCATGGCTGATCTTTCAACACTGACCATCAGATCAAGAAGAGGTTGGGGCAAAGTGTTCCAAGCCCTGAAAGAAAATAACTTCCAGCCCAGATTGATGTACCCTGCAAAACTATCACTAGAAGTTGATGAAGAAACAAGATGCTTCCATGGCAAAGAGCAACTGGGGGAGTTTGTGACCACCAATCCAACACTACAGAGAATACTGAAGGACATTCTAGAGAAAGAAAAAAAAACAAGATTTTAGGAACAGTGGCAGAAAGGCCTCAGTGAGTGGGGCAAGAAGTAGAATGAAGGAGAAAACCAGACAAACAAAGGCAGAAAAATAGCATAGCAGAAATTAGGCAGAGAAGGATAACTAGAAACTCTAACATAGATGGCTTTGATACTCTATACTGTAAATAGTGCACCAGGATTTAAAATCCACATGACTCACACTACTCTGCTTAGACGTATTATATTCTGTTCCGGTCATTCTACCTGTACTAGATTTGAGGGCACAGACAGTAATCCCAAAAATAACAGGATATAGTACAGTAATCATCCTTAATTTCCTATTAACATAATCTAAACCTCTGTAAAATCTACACTGTTTTACCATGACTGATTGTAATTGAATCTGGTTTGTTGGATCGCTGTTTTGCATGGATAGATTTTATTCAAAGCTGTTATGATTGATAGTATCAAGTCTGAGAATATAGGCAACTGCACTTAAGATGACAAGATCCACTAGAATATCCACTCTGGTTTGATTATTACCTGCCTTTGAAGTTTTATATTGTCTACAATATTTTATTTTTACTATTATTGTTATTTACTGCTATACTCAATCATACTGCTATATTCAATAATGCCTGATGATATAGACATTCTATTGAAGATAATAAGAAACAACACAGTAATCATAGTAGATCACCTTGTACTGTGGTTTTTTACTTTTTGGTTTTATGTTTTCATAGGAAATTTGTTTTGTTTTGTCTTGCTAAGTTTTGTTTTTCCCTCTAATACAGAAAGTATAAAAATACATGCAGAGATTCATGCATGCATAGCTGTCTACACTCTCACTGTTTGACTATCTACTTTGTATGCTTTAATTTTGCAACTTGAACAACTATTTCTAAGAGGACAATATATAATTTATTAACTAGTGATTTCTTATTGTTTTTTTTGAATTCTGAATTACCTCTACCCTTTACATGCTTTTGTTTCTCTTTAAATAAAAAAAAATGAATTGGCTTTGTTTTCATTTACTGGTATAGTTTAGATGATTATAACGATTATATTCATCAGAGGTGATATATTTTGTTTCCTCCTTTTTTCCAAATCTCCTCTCATCCCATTAATTTCTCTTCCCCTCACTATTCACAAAACTTTCTGTTTTATCCTTTTTAAGTCATTTTTTCCATTTTCTCTTGCTACCTTTCCCCCTTCTCCCACCTAGTTCCTCTGTAAAAATGTTTTACAAAGTGATACAATAACACAGGAGATCATAATTTCAGTTGTGAAATTGATGTCATTTTTCAGTTTCTCTTAGCTTTCCAATCTGAAATTTGGAATTAAACCTAAGATCCTCAGAGGAGATTATGCAAATGCATCTAATAATTATTGGTAATTTACTACACTTAAGACTTGCTACATATATTTTCTTTATCTGTTTTTATCTATTGTTTATTTGCTCTTCATATTTTGCATTTCTTTTGTCAGAGAACCCATACAATATTTAAGCTTGTGTGTCTGATTTATTTCACTTAAAATAGGACCTTAAAGTAGGTCCATTTTCCTATAAATAATTCAAGTTTATGATTCTTTATGCCATAGTAATACCCTACTGTGTATAAATACCACATTTTCTTTATCCATTCATCACTGCAAGGATATATAGGCCACTTCCAAGTTTTAGCAATTGTTAACTGTGCTGCTATAAACATGAGTATGCATATATCACTATACTATTACTTGTTTAACTCCTTTGGGAAGATATATAGGTAGGAAGTAGCTAGGTCAAATTAAATTTCTAGTTTTATTTTATTGAAGAATTTTCCTACTTATTTGCATAATGTTTGTATCAACATTTCCACCAATAATGTAGATGAATTCCTTTATTTCAGAAGCATTTGTTGCCAATATCTCTTGATGATAGATGCTCTTGCTAGAGTAAGTTGGAATCTTGGTGCTATTTTATTTTGCATCTCTCTAATGGCCAGAGATGCTGAACATTTTTTCCTGTATTTATTTGCCATTTACATTTCTTATTTTGAGCAACATCTTTTCTTTTCATTTTCCCATTTTTGGATTGAGCTTTTATTTTTGAAGGTCTAATTTTCTTGAGTTCTTTACATATTCTAGATCTTAGTCCTCTGTCTGAGAAGCAGCTGGAAAAATATTTTTTCCCATTGTTTAGATTGTCTCTTTACTCTGTTGGCTGTTTCTTTTGCAGTATCGAAGGTTTCTGTCTATTTCTTTGTTTGTTTGCTTTTAATTTGATAAGATACTATTTGCTGATACTTTGTGTTATATCTTATACCGTTGAGATTCTAGTCAGAAAGTACTTGTCTATGCCTATGTCATAGATTAAAAATTGGTGGTCAATTTAACACCAACTGAACTAAACCAGCATGGTGCTGTGTGTAGATGGCCCAACTGAGGAAAGTTGCCAGCATAAAATGGAGGCTGGAGAGGAAAAGTAGCACTGTGAGTTCTCCCAAGTGTTGTTTGGAGCCAGTGGTTCTCTTGGAGGAGTTTGTCATGCTGGCTTCCCTGATGTGAACTCGGCTTTGTCAGTGAGAATGGCTGTGGTTTACTGTAGGGGAGTTCTGGTCCTCATTTTGTGCATCATTTTCTTACTCCGGAGGGGAAGATGTGTGATGCTTAATCTCCAGAACCTTCCTGATGTGTACTCAACTCTTCTCATTGTCAGAAGAGCTCATTACCTCCTTGTCATTGAGGATGGCTGTGGTAATTTTCAGGGGATCCCGGGTCCTTATTTTGAGTGTTGCTTCTTGCCTCCAGTGTGGAACTCGGCCTACTGGCACAGCTCCTTTAACCCGCTGGAATAGATTTTCTAGCTTCCATTGCTGACCTTTGGGTCTTCCCAGTGCAGATTTGTAATACAGACTTGCATGAGTTATTGTGAGCTCTAGGCCTCCAGTTGGACTCAAAGGAGGTACTGCAATGGGCTCTAGGTCTTCAGATCGACTCATGTAGGAAGTTGCTGAGGGACCCAGGCCCTCAGCTGTATTTTCTAGGTCTTCGGTGTTGTGGACAGATTTTCTGCACTTTCTTGTTTTTAACTGTGGGTGACCATCAAAAATGACATTATAAATTCTGGGTCCTGTATGTAATTGCTCTTGTTAAAACCCCTGACTGCAACAACCTATGTCTTTAAGAGTTTTACCTGTTTTATCTTCCAGCAGATTTAATGTTTCTGTCATAATATTTAAATTTTTGATCCATTTTGATTTAAATTTAGTACATGGTGAGAGATACGGGTCTAGATTCAGTCTTAGAAATGTGGATAGCCACTTTCCTCAGCATAGTTTGGTAGAGATTATATCTTTTATGCAACATGATTTTGGCCCCTTTGTGAAATATCAGGTAGCTTAATGTACTTGAAGTTATTTCCGTATCCTCTTTTGGTCCACATGACTATATTTTTCCCCAACACCACTGTATTCTTATCACTGTAGCTTTGTAATACAACTCAAAGTCCAGGATTGTAATGTCTCTTCTGGCATAGGACTGCTTGTGTTATTCTGAGTCTCATATGGATTCCTATGAAGTTTAGTATCATTTACTCTGGGTCTGTGAAAAATGCTATTGGTTTTATGACTGGAATTTCATTGGTTATATATCAGTATTTGAATTATGATCATTTTGACCAAATTGTTTTTACCTGTCCAGTAGAAAAGTACATCTTTCCATTTTCTGATGATGCCTTTGAGCTCCCTTTTTAGAATACTATATTTTTTGTTGGAGAAGACTTTCATTTCTTTGATTATGATCTGCTGATAATTCTTAAGTATGATTTTTAAACTCCTGGACATCTGTTTGGAAACATTTCATGGTGTGTAGTTTGCTAAATAGTTCGTGCATGTTTTCTATGATTTTGTTTAACTCAGATATCTTTTTCTTTGTGTTTTCTCTAATCTCCCTCATCATTTTGTTCATTATATCCACTATCTGTTCAGTTATATTTTCTATGAGTCTGCCAAGCATTTTATTTATCCATTTTTTAAAATCTGTGTTATCCTTTGAAATAGTTTAGGGGGGCTTTTGACTTATTCTCCCTCAATTCCATATGAATTGACTGTGAAGGATTTGTGAGTTATGGGAGGCATTTTCTTAACTTGTCTTTCCATGATTGCGTTGTCTTTTGCTTGCTTATCTTGTTTTGTGCTTAGTTTTGTGGTCTCTCATGGTAGAAAGAACATGTTGCTGTTATGGTGATCTCTTTAGTTATTCTTCTTTTTATTGAGGCACTTAGGGAGTGGTTAATTACAGTCTTTTCCTCTGTTTCAAGATTTGAACACCTCTATTCATTTGTGGGGGAAGGAGCTCTTGTAATTGTGCTAACACCCAGCTTTCTGGGAATGGACTATACTACCATTAATGTCACCAAACTATTCTGCTTATTGGCATGCAGAAAAACATCTATTGACAGCAACAGTCATGAGACCCTGGCAATATCAAGTAAGTCAGCAACTGTAATAGCATCCAAGATAACTAGATACTGACATACCTTAGAAACCATTAGCATAACACCATTAAACTTAGAAAAGGATTTTCTAATTACAGAATAAATGCTAAGACGAACTTTGACATGCAACTTAGATTTATGATATGTGACAACTATACCTCTTCTAGTGATACAAAAGATTTAATCTGTAGCTGGCGATCTAGCTCAGTGGCATAAGTTTATGTGTGGCAGATTTAAACTGTAGCTGGGGATCTAGCTCGGCAGCATAAGTTCATTCAAGGTCATGAGTTCAGTCCCTTGTACCAAAAAAATTAAATTGTAGTAAAATAACATTAACTAATTATCAAAAGATTAATGAATTTTAATTGCTATACTATTAAGATATATAGCATTGGCATGGAAGAATGGAATAAGAAAATTTTGAGAAATTGACCAATGGGAGATAAGGAGGAGGGAAGAAAAGTGAGACAGAGGATCTTATCAAGGACTAGAAGGATATGTATGGAATTAGACAAAAGTGACTGAAAAAATGAAAAATTAAAAAGATGAAAAGAAAAAGAAAAAAGAAATAATAGGAAGAATATAATGGAAAAATAAAAAGGAAAACATAAAAATAAATAGAAAAAAAAGTCGGAAAAAATAAGAAATAAAAAATAGTCCAAATATCTAAAAAAAGGTTTTCTCTATTTTTGAGTGAGCTATTTTCTTCCAAGATCTACAGTTTTGGAGTCCAGTATGTCATAGTTTTCTCCACCTTGACATATGTCCTTGGGCTCGTGAGATGCGTCCTCTATTCCACGGCCCCCTCAGTTTGTCCCAGGCTGTGTTTAAGTCTTCACCAAGATTTATCACTTTTCACATTGGTAGATAGGGCCGACAACTGGACCTCAGATCTATGTTTGGTTTAGCATCAGGGCAAGGGCTCAAGTCATTAATCGCAGCAGGCAACTGCATACCCAGCCATTTCTGAGTGCAACTCAAGCTGAGCCTGGGTTCTCAACCCAGGGAGTGGGGCCCAAATCCTTCCTGGACTGAGTTTAAACTTCTCAGGGGATCTCTGTCTAGCCAATGCTCTATTCACAGTTCTCTCTGGTGGCTATCCCTTAGTCACTGTGGGAAGGTAACACTGGGTGACCTGATGTGATGTTGTTCACTGATTGTTCTGAGCCCTAGGTTTAAGTAATGAAGCCTTTCTTGAAATGACACCTGATTAAGTACTCCCTGGTGATAATACTTGAATCCATCTTCAGCTGTTCCTCAGCCTGTAGAAGGAGTCACCTTAGAGCAAAACGCTGCATGATTTTTGCAGTCTACAACTGCAGTGAACTCTGCTGTTATTTCATTTTGATATCCCAGCCCTGGACATTTACCTTGTTTTTGGAGAGCCAGGTACCCTTCTCCACAATCCTGATCCATAAGCCAAGGAGAGGGTCCAGATGGTTTCATTCTTTCAGGTGTTTTTTTTTTGTTTGTTTTTGTTTCTGTTTTTGTTTTTGTAATTGGGGTCTCTTATTTTCCTTATCTATTTTTTGTTTTAAGGAGAAAAAAGAAAAAAAAATCACAAAAATCAAGAAGCAAACACACCGAAACAACAACTACAAAAACAAAATGACAACAACAACAAAAAGCAACAATGGCAATGTATGTTTTCAAAACAAGATGATAGCAATTTAACAATGGTTATTATATTGCATACTCTTCAAAATAGTTGCTCAGGTTGCCAGTTGCAGAAGTAAAACAAGGATATTGGATTTCAGAAACAAGGCAGAAGGAAATCACCCACAGTTGCCACAATGCACACTGCCATCCTCCAAATAGATGCCCAGACCACCAGCCCCAGCCTTACAGAGTCATTTAAGCAATACAAGCATCAGTCTATTCCTTTCACCTCAGTTGCAGTCATCTCACCCTGAGTTCCTCTAACTCAGTCAGTTGCTTATAGGGGATGGAGAGGGGCTCTTCTTGTTTCCCAGCCCATGCACTGGCTGGTTCCTGGAAAGGCATGGTTTGGCTTCTTGATTTTATTCCTGTTCCCTATAGTGTCCCTTGGCTTATGGGAAGGCATGATTTGGCTTCTTGATTCTCTTCTCATTCCCCATGACTGACCCTGGCTCATGGAAGGTGTGGTTTGTCTTTGTGATTCCCTTTTGATGCCACATGGCTGCCCCTGGTTCCCTAAAAGACATGTTTTGTCATCTTGATTCTCTTCCTCTTCCCCATGGCTACCCCTGGCTCACAGGAATGTGTACTTTGACTTCTTGATTCTCTTTCTGTTCTACATGGCTGCCCCTAGCTCATGGGAAGGCATGCTTTCACTTAAAGATTCTCTTCCCATTCCCCATGACTGGGCTGAGTCATGGGAAGGTGCTCCTTGATTCTCTTCCTTTTATCCTTGGCTGCTGATGGCTCAAGGGAAGGTATGATTTTGCTTCTTTTTTCTGTTTCCATTTCTTATGGCTGCCCTTGGCTTGTGGTAAGGACCAGCATTTCAACTTCTCTGTGGATTCTAATTTTTACTGAATGTTCTTTCCCAATTCCCAGTGATCTAATTATGTTTTTCTTTACTTCACCAAATTGTAATTTTCCAGTGTCTAGATTCCAGATCACTGAGAGACTGAATTTTGATACAAATTACCACTGCCATTTTCCTTTTCCTAATTTAGTTATTTTCAGTGTAAGTTTCCTTGGTAGAATTTCCCTATTCTAACCTGCACTCCTTCTGCAAGTGTCAAAAGTAAACGGAAGTCTTCAAACTTCACAACTTAATATATATTTCCTTCGTGTGACTGGATAACCCTTAGATTTTTGGTAAAGTTAGCTGTTTTATTATGACTAGTTATGGAATGTACTTAGGAATGTATGTCCATAGTAATACTGTATGATCTTTTTTGTTAGTCATCTTTCCTTGAGATAATATGCACAGCTCTACCCCAAAAGAAAACAAACTCTTCCTTTTATATTTGAATGCTTGAGATATGCGAGTTATTGAACTTCTAACATGATAGAAAAAAACAGTAAACTTGATAGCTTCAACAAATCTAATGTGAAAGAAAACTGGGTATGGTGCTTCAGCTGTGATGAATGAATATAAAAATACTATAACCTCTTACCATGCTATAGTTAAGAAGCTTGACCTTCTACTTGCCTCTAGTAAGAACCTTAGACAACTTTTTTCCCTTTTCAAAATTTGACTTAGTATGTAGAGCCTTTGTAATATGCCTGATAAAGTAAAATAAATTTGAAGATACACCAGAGTACCAAACAACAAAAGCCTTCCCAAAGTAACAATAAGCAATCAGGTGAAAATAATTTCAGGAGCAAATAACTGAGACCAAGGTTATGTGCTCTAAAAATGTATAAAGCTTCCTGTTGTAGGAGATTGAGAATAATATGTTCTCTCAGTACGACATAAAACACAACATATTTCAATGCAGAAAGAATAAAATCATTTCTTCTCTGTGAAATGGGTTTCTCCTTCTATGCTCTTTAAATCTAGTTACAAATGTTAAACATGCCTCTCTTCAAAGTTGTGTTGTGTTTGGGGTTTTTGTAAGCAGCTGTGCATATTTGTGCAATTTGAAAGTCAGGATTTATATATGTAATTTTTCAACTGAGAGAAAAAGTTAAAAATATCTTTCATGAATCACACAGAAAGCCACTGAAAGAAATATAACACCAATGAAGGTTTCCTTTTCTTTCCTTTGTCAGCCTACATATTTAAAAGATTTATAATGGAACGGATACAGTCAGCTGTTGGAATAAAGATTACCTTTCTACAAGCTGGGAGAATTAATTTTAATGGAGTAATTCAGAAAAGCAGGTTGATTTTTTTTAAGTCTTCAGTGTTGAAAAGAAGCAGCTTTGACTAGTTTTTCTTTTTTAATCTTTCAAGCCCCTTCTTCTGGAACACATGTACCTCTAATGCCAATATCTCCAAGTCTGTAACAGAGTCCTGGACGCAGCTAATCTTTCCCTCAGTGAGGAATGTTAAAAGGCAGACTCCCTGGCCCAGAAGAATCCCTTTAGCAGCATCCATATTTTGCATGATCAGCATCCCAATATTTTTAAAATATACCTCTTTCTTAGTGGGGGAGTTTAAACTGATACGTTTGAAAAAACACTTGTGAGCCAGGCGTGGTGGCTCACACCTGTAATCCCAGCACTCGGGAGGCTGAGGCAGGAGGATCATTGTGAGTTTGAGACCAGCCTGGGCTACAAAGTGAGCTCAAGGCCAGCCTGAACTGCATAGCGAGACCCTGTCTCAAAAAGACAAAAACAAACAAACAAACAAACAAAAAACCACTTGTATGTTCATAGGCAGTACTGTTAAATGACATTTTCTTCCAGTATTTCCAAAGCTGAGATGACAAAAGATAGCTTCATTAGACCTCTCTTCCACTTTTCCTTTCGAGCCTTCACAAGTTTCCTCTTTCTCTCCCCGCCCCATTCACAATCCGACTGCTCAAGGGCACCCTCTCCTCTTCTCTTCATTCTAGGTCTGCAATCCGACTCCTTCTTCTGCTACTCAGAGCTTTTACTGAAGCATAAAATATTTCTTAGAATCCACAAAAAATTTTGCACACACTCAATCCTTTATTGCTTGAAAAAAGACTGAGCGTTTGGCTTAATCGTATGTAGACATTTAGCACAGTAGGTTTTGCTCAGTAAAGCTGTTCATATCCTGGTCTGACTACATTAATTCAAGGCTCTCAGCATCCTAAACTTGAGACACAGCAGTAGCTTTGAGGATTTCTCACCTTTATCCTTCTAAAAATATTTTTTGCTAGTCATAGAAGGCAGGTGTTTTTTTCCTCATTTGATATCTACCCTGGAAATCTGGCAGAGAGCCATGAATTGTCCTCACCAAACATTAGCTTTGCTGAGGCGTCAGACACACTAAATAGTTTTAGCTTCAGCCTTCCACAAGAAAGATGAAATAAAGATGAACAGAAGTTAACATTCTCTTATCACATTAACTTTTTAATGAATTTGGAACTTTTGATTCAGTATAAAGAAAATAAGCTGTGCTTTCCCATACCTTGGAACAGTCAAAATTTGATTTCCTTCTGCCTTTTACTATTCTAATGAGAAAAGAACAAGCAAGTTTTCTCTAACTCCATCTCTGTAGCTGAATAAACAGTCCTGTGCTCAACCCATGCTTGGAAGCATTGCTTGGTGAATAGAGAATCTGGCAATGATTCACCACTACCATCAGTGGTAATCTTCTGAGAATATTCAATGCTTATGAATATTTTCTCCAGAAGGTTGTATAATATACTCGTTATTCAATGCAAGTGATACTGCCATAGTCTAACTTTTCAGATCAAAATAAAAATAAACCTAGACTTAAAAGCCAATAAGTTGTCCAAAATATAGAAATCGTATTTAATCATGCTAACCTTTTCCATAAAGGACAAAAACATGATGTAATGTAAAATATAATAAAGTCAAAGAGAATGTAAATAAACAAGAATCAAATAAATCAGCATTGACTATAGCAGTGCATGTTTTTGTTGAGCTAGATGGTTCTAATTTTTAATGTAATTTTTCTTATAATTTCTTTATTATAATTATTACATAAACTATTAGAGAGAAAATCAATATACATAGAATCAAGAATGGATACCTTATAAAAATACATGAAGACCATGAATAAATATACATAGATGCAACTCTTACAGACTTACTAACTCAGAAGTTTACAAACTTGCTTATCTTTAGCTTTTAACAGTCATTGTGGTTTAGCATTTCAGCATTAAGATGGTGACATATTCAGAAAGACATGCAGGTATTTCTTCTAAGATTCATGTAGTTACCCTGGAGTTTCCATATATGTACAAAACAGGTATTAGTATATATAACTCTAATACAGTGCTAACACTGTACTTTATTCTTAAAAGTCTTGCATTCAAGCATTGTCACATCACTTATCTTTGAAAGAATTCAAGACTTAAAATTCATTTATGCCTTGAAACTTCACCAGTAACTGCTGTCCTTATTTCACAATGCCATGAAGATTCTTAGTTTTATTTCAGTGCATAGTTGGAATTAGGTTATTTTAGGTCTTCATGCAACATACAACTTCTAAAACAGATCTGACCAATTATCAAATTCAGAAATTATATTTTTGTTTCCACATTTCTTCTAAAATATATTCATTGAAATAATTTTTTTGTATTTTTTAGGGATATTACAAAACTTTATACACTTATATAAAAGTGTTGATAAATAATTTCTGAGCACAAATAAAAGTTCAAGATCACCAGCTTTCAATGCTAATTGCATTATTTTGGACAAGTCACTGGACCTTTCTAGGATTTAGTATTATTTTCTATAAAATGAGGCTATTACCTTGGATGACATCAATAATTCCCCCTATATCTAATATTCTAGTATTTTAAACTTCAGAACATACGAGTTTGGTATGCCTCTTCTCTCATACAAAAAAAATCAAAACTTTTAGGTGTTCATATATTATATGATTTCACATGAAAAGAGAAAAATATGATGCATACTATTATTTTAATTATTTTCTGTGACAGGAACTATCATTAAATTTTATATGAAACTTTTGTTAATTTCACAGTGACCAGATTTTCCTTCAGCTTTCCAGACTCTTTAAACTAACAGGTCTAGCTAATGACATCTGTGATCTGTACCCTGGGGCAATTTAGTTATTATTTCTTAGATCCATTAATTGTTCAATAAGCATCTATGAGCTTTGAGCCACTGATTAGAGCATTAAGGCCATGGGCTGAACACAGTGTGTCCATTGTCATCATGGAACTCATTGTCTAATGCAGGAGACAGAAAATAAGTGAAAAATAAGTGTTAAAAACTTTGATGCATTTTTGTATTATAGGATAACAATGACTGCTTTGGGATGAGAAAAAGTGTTAAGTAAAAACTTCTCTAAGGTTGCATGTGGGCTACATCCTGAAAAAGAAGCCAACTATATGTCGAGTAATGGGAAGGCTGTTAGAGCCTTGGGAAGACTTTCTGAAACAGGGGACAAGTTGTAATGCACAAGTGTGGTCAGAGAGTAGCAAGAGCCAAGCTTGGAGAAGCAGGCAGCGCTTAACAATGAGTAAAGCTCACTTGGGACAAAAGGCCTTCTAAGCCATTCACACAGATCGTCTTCATGGATACTCACAGGAAGCTGATGAATTCAGTAATGTCAGGATGATATTAATTTTACAAGTGAGGAAAGAGTTAAACAAAGAGTGCAAACAGCATGTTCAGCTTACACAGTTGGTAGCAAATGACCCTGAAATGGTACATAGTCTGCTGATAGAACACGTGCTCAAAACAAAATAGTGTGGCCTCTCAAGCAATAGTCAAATGACACAGGGCTATAAGGGTTTGAATTATATTTTATGTGCCAAAAAATGAATGTTTCTAATGGCATAATCTACATTCATATTTAAGAAGATGTTTTCAGTTAATAACTGAAGGAGGGCAAGCTAGAGTAGAAACAAAGGAACTGAGAGCTTAAAATTACACAGATTATTGTTTTGAATAATACTTGAATTTTTTGACATGATAAAAATAAGTTGAATGAAGAATATAATCGCAAACCTAAACGTTTCTATGCAAAATAGAAGTTTGTGAATAAGTAGAAGATATGTAACAGGATAACATAAACTTCTGCATTTCGTGAGGATGCTGGAAGTATGCTCTTTCTTAATTTTTGGTTCCTCATATTTTGATCAATTTTCTTTTGCTAATTACAAAATCAGTGGTTGCATGGAAAAGGAAATTGAAGAGAACACATAAAATGGAAAAAATATCTTGTGTTTCTGGATAGACAGAACTAGTATTGGCAAAATAGCCATTCTATTAAAACCCATGTAACAGGTTTAAAACAATCCCAGTTAAAAATGCCTGCAGCATTCCTCATAGAATTAGAGAAAACAATCCTAAAATTCATATGGAACCAGAAAAGACCCAGAATAGCAAAAGCAATCCTGGACAACAAAAACAAAGCAGGAGTCATCACAATACCTGACTATAACTTACAGTAAAAGACTATAGAGAGAGAAGTGACGTGGTATTGGCACAGATACAAACGTGGACAAAACAGACAAAAGAAAGAAGGCAGAAACCTCCTTAGAAACATTCATCCATTTAATCTTTGACAAGGGGACCAACTACATACACTGTAGGAAAAACAGCTTCTTTAGCAAATTGTGCTAGGAAATCTGACTATCCATATGCAGAAGCTGGACACATACTACTCGTGTATTAAAACTGCAATCAAAATGGGTCAAAAATATAAAATTAAGACAGAAACATTTAACCTCCTGGAAAGATAAAATAGGTGAAACTCTTGAAGTCACTTTTATAGGCAAAGACATTGTGATCAGAATTCCAATTGCATAGGAAATAACAGTAATAATGAACAAATGGATTACATCAAATTAAAAGATATTGTGCACAGCAAAGGAAACAGTCAACAGAATGAACAGATAGTCTACCCAGTGAAGTAGATTTTACCAACTACTACTCAGATAGAGGGTGAGTGTTTATAATATATAAAGACTTCAAAAAATTAAACCCTCTCCCCAAAAGACCCAGTCAAAAAAAGTGGGCAGCTGAAATGAAAAGATATTTCTCAGAAGTACAAATGCCCAGTAGACATATGAGAAAAAGTTCAACATATCTGGCCATTAAATAAATGCAAACTAAAACAGCACTATGATTTCATCTTCTGCCTGAAAATACAGCAATCACCAAGAAGTAATAAAATATACTGGCATGGCCATGATGCAAAAGAACTATGCTAGATAGTTTTTATGAAAGTAAACTAGCACAATCATATGAAAATCAGTATAGATATTCTTTAAAAAAAACTACAATTAGAAATTTCATTTCATGCATTCTTTTGCTCTTTGTTGTCTTCTCAAAACTAAAGGCATAGTATTAGTGATGTGTGCATATCTATGCATATAGCAGCACAATTAACAGTTGATAAATATTTTAAGTGGCTTATGTATTCAACAAGAGATGAATGGATAAAGAAAAAATATTTATACACAGTGGAGTACTAGTCTACCACAAAAATGATAAACTTATCATTTTTAGAAAGATATATGGACTTACAAAACATAATTTTAAATGAAATAAATCAGTCACACAAGCTGAGATATGGTACCATTTCTCCTATTTGAGTAGTGCAATGTATAAGTAAATGATTGGTACGAGGAAACAAGGATCTATTGCAAATAAGAAAGGGAACAAAAATCTGATATTGGTGGCCAAGTGAAGAGATGGAGATGTAAAAATATGTAAGATGAATTATATTTGTATACTTACTACCATCTATGAATGCAATCTTTATATGCCATAAACTAAAACTATAATAATAATAATAATAATAATGAAAAAGGGGAAAGGGAATCTAGAGAAAGAGGGGAGGTGGGTTGGGAAGGGAAGAGGAATAGGAAGAAACAAGATATATTCATTACATATACCCATTCCTTAAGATGAATATAAGCATCATGTATTCCAAACATGTATGAAAAAATTAGTTGAATGAAATAAATTAATTTGCACTATAAGAAATTTTGTAAATACAAACCCTAATGACCTTATCTAATCCTACTCACATCCCAAAGGCCACACCCGAATACCATAGTCACATTAAGTTCCCACTTTCCCAATGGGGGTCAAAATTCAATACATAGACCTTTGGGGGATATATTCATACCACACCTAAGTCCTAGTGTTTGGGTAAACTTTAATGGAAGTTACTGGGTTAGGTCAAAGATATATCTAAATTCAAGTCTAATGAAATAGATGCATAGAACACTTAATCTTGATATTTTGGGCCAATTTATTATTTAAAGGTTAATGAAAGGGTGAATTTCCTTCTACTGTATGGACTCCTGAAAGTTATCTCAAGTTCCTCTGGCTTCTAGTAACATTTATATGCGCTCTTGTTTTCTTCTGCCTACACTGTAATTGAAAACTTCAGCCAAAAAGAAAGCTGATAGACTAATATTTCAATGAGTTTAAGTTACTATGATACCTGCACTTTATCCCCAGGGTAACAAACGATACTCTCCCATTACAGAGGAAAAGCCAGAGGCAAATGTGCCAGTTCCAGAAATCATTGCACAGATTTGTCTTAAGTGTGGATTCTGAGGCATCATTGGACGTTGTTTCTCAAGCTTTCTTTTGTCACTACCCTTCCCAAGGCAAAGTGAACTTAAATGCAGTGTAAACTAACCAATATGATTCATTAATGAATGGACTGAATTTATTTAAATAAAAAGTTTTCCAATGAAGAAAGTTGAATATTAAGAACTAAATTTTGTTGCATAGAGTTTCAGATGACCTGACAATTAATCATAATATCTAAGTTATGTTCCCATACTCTGTAACCAGTGTTTCCCCTCTTGGGCCAATATTAACTCCACTAATCATACATATGTATAACTACCTTGGTTTACAAACTTAGTTCTTTCCATGATTCTGGTCACAAACCAAATTTGATTCAGTTCTTGTCCTATCACTTTATAACCAGAATTGTGATGGTAGAAATTTAATGAAATAAGGTACCAATGAGTATATATATACATATATATATATATATATATAAGAAATGAGAATTACTCACTTGCTGACAAAAGAATAGCTTACTTTGAGCCTCTCTTCATAAGAGCAGGCCATACTGTCTTTGCTACCTTGTTACAGTTGAAAAGATATTGATTTTAATCCCAAATTCTGTCCTATTGTAAAATATCTTTTCTAGTTAATGATACATGACAAGCAACCTTAACAGGTACTGCTTCTTCCTACAGAGAGAAGAAAAAGCGGGAGAATGTCCTAGGAACTGAGGGAAATTTCTCCTCTACAAGCATGAAGAATATTCATACCTAAATCTTAAAACCAATCTGTAAATTCCTTTTTCCAGTCATATGAAAGAGCCTGGTAATAAAGGTTTTCTAATCAAGAGGACAGAAGAAGTACCTGGCTAATATTTGATTTTAGTCTTGTGTGGCTTTTCATGGAAAACTAAGCTAAAATATTCTGGACTCATGAGTCAACTAGCCAATGAGATAATATATGTTCATTTATACCTTCCAATATGTTCTGAGTTTTGATTTTATGTGTAGCTCTGCTAATGGATTTGTTTGTTGCATCTAGGTGGCTTTTGGTGGAGTTTTTGGGGTCTTCTATGTAGTATATCATGTCATCTACTAATAATGATAACTTGTTATTCCATTTCTTTCTTTCTCTTGTCTAATTGCCTTGGGTAATATTTCCAGAACTGTTGGAGACTGGGCCATACAGGGTTAAGTTGCTGAACCCAGGGACCTCTGCTTGTGTTGGAAAAGCTCATATTTAGAGTGCCTTGAAGTCAAGATAACACCACAGCTGAGGCAGGCAACACGTGGGCTGCTGATACTCCCTAGTCCAGAACAATAAAGCTGCCAAACTTAAAGATCAAAAAGTGCTTTTAATTGACAAAATTAACTGCCTTTGTTTCACAGGGTCCTGGTCATTTTTGAAGACTTTGGGCTTTTGTAACCAACTCTTCCTGCACCCCTCAAATCAGTGCAATAAATACCGGTTGTCTGGAGATTTTTGTTTCAGCTCCCAGATTCTTTACTCCTGAAAATTTTTACATAACCAGAGCTGCCAAAAATCCTACTATTGTCTCTTTTATTTAAGCCATTTTCCTTCCATTTGTTCGGGAGATTGTGGCTAAACCAAGAACACAACAGTGAACCACGTGGAAAAGGAGTGGTGATGGTAGATATTTCTGTCTTGACCATGATTTTAGGGTAAAACATTTTAGTTTACCATTTAGTATGATGTTGGTTGATTGTTTGTCATAGATGGCTTTTATCAGATTGAAACTGAAATGATTCTATTCCAATTTTCTGTAGTTTATTTTACCATGAAAGGTTGTTGGACTTGTGAAATGGTTTTTCTGTGTCTTCTGAGATGATGGTGTGGTGTTCATCCTTGGTTCTGTTAATGTGGAGTATAGTATTTATTGACTTGCCTATGTAGAATCAACCCCCTGAATCTCTGGGATGAATATTATCTGGTCATAGTTTATAATACACTTGATGATTTACTTTGTTCTTTGTACTAGCGTCTGACTGAGGTTGTTTTGATCTATGTTTGTGAAGGAGATTAGTTTGTAGTTCTCTGCTTTGGTTGGATGGTCCTCTGGTTTTGGTATCAGTGTAATGCTTGCTTCCAGGAATGAAATTTGGAGTATTCCTTCCTTTTCAATTGCTTTAAGGAGTTTGAGAATTAATGGCATTAGATCTTTGCTAAATTTATTACAGAACTGAGCAGTTAATCCATAAGGAAACTGAGCTATGTTTTTGTTGGTTGTTCTTAATTGAATCTTCAATTTTATTGACTGATATATTATTTAGTAATTTATATCTTCTTTATTTAGGCTTGATAATTTATATACATCTAAGAATTTCTTCTGCGTTTTCCTTCTAATTACAGTACAGGTTCTTGAAGTAGGTATTGACGATCTTCTGGATTATTGCAACATCACAACATCTGTTGTGATTCCATCCCTTTTATTTCTAATTGCATTAATTTGTGCCTGTTTCTTTTTTGATAAGGTTGAGTAAAGTTTTAACTATTTTATTTAATATTTCAAAGGACCAACTCTTCAATTCACTGAGTTTTCCTATTGTTTCTTAGGCTCAATTTTATTAGTTTTTGCTCTGGTCTTTATAATTTCCTCCCTTATACATGCTTTGGATTCAAGTTGCTCTTATTTTTCTAGAAGTTTGAAGTGCAATATTAGGATATTTATTTGCATTTAGTATGTTTCTTAATGTGGAAATTCACTAATATAAATTTCTCTCATACAACTACTTTCACTACATCCATAAATTTCAGTATGTTTTATTGACATTATTGTTTAAATTTTTTCTTTAATTTCACCTGTGACTCTTCAAGAGGATGCTATTTAATTTCCATGCATTTAGGTAGTATTTGTGATTTCCTCTCACATTGATTCCCAATTTCATTGCACTATATATAATAAATTCATGAGATAATCTCATTTCATTTGCATTTACTTGAGCATGTTCTATGTGCTAATATGTTGTCTTTGGAGAAATTTCCATGTGCAGCTGAGAAGAATGTGTATTCTGTTGTCATGGGGTGGAAAACTGTAGATATTTAGTAGTCACTTGTTCAAACTTTTGGTTCATTTCTGATATTTCTTTTTTGATTTTTTTTGCCGGAGTCCAGCTGTGGCAGGGTTCAGGGGTCCCAAAGGTGGTCAGGGAGTCGGCAAGTGAGAGACAGAAGACACTGCACACCCTTCTGTGAGTGAATCTGAATCTATTTTATTTTTTAGAAGCTGGAGTATATATTTGCTAACTTTTTTCACCTTTGTAACACTTTAATCTTGTTACTTAATTAGCTTGGAAAATATAAGCCAATGCACCTGGATGCCCACAGGAAGGAGAGATGGAGCGGCAGCTGTGAAGCTATCATGTCGCTCCCTACATTTTTTCCCTTATCACTTATGGGAGTATGGCAGGCCCTGTGAGGATAGCGCCTGTTTTGGGTCAAAGACTCTTCATATGAATTTAACTAGGCCTTACCCGTCATGGGCCTGCAGGACAGCAATTGGTCCTGTGCCTGTCTTAGGCGGCTGGTGGCGTAACATATGTGTCCTAGTTGCCCGTCTTTGGCTGCCTGTAGGACAGCGCCTGTCTTGGGTCAAGGACTCTTCATATGAACCCAACCAGGCCTTACCCATCATGGGCCTGCAGGACAGCAATTGGTCCTGTGCCTGTCTTAGGTAGCCGGTGGTGTAACATATGTGTCCTAGTTGCCCGTCTCTGGCTGCCTGCCCAGTGTCTCAGGGAAGTTGTCTCACAGGAATTTTGTAAATCCTCCCCCATGAGCTCTTTCATTTAAAGCTTTTGTATAAAATCTCTCATACTACTCACAGAAGGTAAAATTTCACAATTAGTTTTCACAAAGTTATCCAGAGGGTTTTTAGTAACTCCTCTGGAGTTTCTATTTTCGATTTCATATTGAGTATTACATGAAAATATATATATGTGAATTACACAAATTACAATTATCAGTACAAAACATTACAAGATCCTCGTGCCCAATTTCCACATGTGGTGTCCTTTTCCTGGAGAAGTGATTCCTTGAAGCGCTCTCCTCCACCCATGGACCTTGTCACAAGGCGTGGATGGACTAGGACGTGGCATTTTTTTGTCTAGTTGATCTGTCTATTTGTGGCAGTAGGTTATTGAGGCCTTCCATTACACTTGTATTAGTGTTTGTTTGATTTTTCATGTGCATTAATTTTTGTTTTATAAAACTGTGGGCACTGGTATTTGGTGCATATATATTTATGATTGTTGTCTCTTCCTATTAGATTATTGCCTTATCAAGTATGTAGTGACCTTCTATGTCTCTGTTGATCTCTCTTGGCCTGAAATCCACTTGTTCTGCAAATAGAGTAGCTGCCCTTGCTTTTTTCAGGGTTCCTTTCATATGAAGTATTGTTTTCCTTCCTTTGGCTTTCTGTCTATGAATTTCTAATATGTATTTATACTTCTAAATTTTTGGTAAGTTGTCACACAGAAATATAAAATTGATGCATTTAATATTTATGACTCTTCAATATACTGCATATTCTTTGTCTTTCTTTCTGTAAACAAGTAAGACATTTGAGTATGACATAGATGCTCTCCTTCCCCACACTCTAAACTATCCATGCTGACACTTTGATTTTGTCCTTGTTTGGCCTGCATCACCCAGTTATAACAAGAATTTAATCATGTCAGTTTAATGAAAATCCTCTTGATTCAATATCTGTTCACTGTTGATATCTGATCAAATATATCCTCAATTGGATCTTCCACTAAGTGATGTTTGTTTATTCTGGCCTGCTTTGAGAAAGAATTCTGTTATATCTGTCTAGTCAAAACCCCATTCCCTCAAACTATGAGCACATGAAGTGCCCCTCTTACTAATGTTCTACTATATAGCATTCACTGTGTCCTTGGCTATACATCCCCACTTGTCCACTTCATATTTAGAATTAATCCTGGTTCTGAACTCAGTTTTTCTTTCCCCAATTGCAATAGTTTCTAAATAAATTTATTTTTTACTATTCTGTGTAGTGTCCTGCTCTAGTTTTTCTTTCATAGATGGGAAAGTTAGTGATGACAGAGTCTCTTCTTTGCTAACATATGCTAAAAATCAGGATTATGAAAGGAATATAAATCGGGAGTGATGGTGCACACCTGTAATCCCAGCACTCAGCAGGCTGAAGCAAGAGGATCCTTGTGAGTTCGAGACCAGCCTAGGCCACAAAGTGAGCTCAAGGCCAGCTTGAACTGTATATTGAGATCTTGTCTCAAAAAAAGCCAAAAGAAAGGAATATACTTTTTGTTATTTTTTTCTTTACAAAATGTAGTATAGTCAAATACATTCAAGCTTTTAACATGATGAATTTTGTTTGATAGTTATAATTTAATGTTTTCAAATAGTGCATTTAGTTTAGCCAATTTAGGTAATACAGATAAACAAAAATGAGAAAATACATATTTACACAATTAAGATTTTACTTACACAATAACCTGGTCCTTTGAGAAAGACGTTGGTGGATTTTTGAGGCTGATTAAATGAGTTTGGTATATTTAACCAGCTTTTATGTGAATTTATGTAACAGATTATAGATTTGGTGTACAGGTTTTAAGAATCTAGAAGTTTAGTTTGACTTTTCCAGAAAGTTCTGTTTAAAGATTTATCTAAGTAACTGTGGAGTAAAACTTAATATTCTTTTATTACTTGGTACATTTAGTTTACTTTTAATAACTTTTAATAACAAAATGCCATATAGTACTATAAAATGAGAAAATAAAAATAACCTATAATCCACATGATCATCCTGAGATAATCATGTTAATATTTTAGAGCATATAATTCCTTTTTCAGCAAGCCATATGATATATTCATATTTATATCTAACTGTATTTTTAATTTGATAAAAAATTTGGTTTTTTGTTGGTGAACATTTGTGATACATTCCCATTACATTCACCTTGGATTATTGGCACTTACACAAATGTTGTATCTTGATCATTTTTACTTCTTCTACCTCACTGCCCTGCCCCTGCCCTTCCATCCCACAGCTCCTTTCCATCTACACAGTGTTGGACTCCCTGTTTCTTTATATCTCTTCCTTATGTTTCTCCTTATATTATTTATATTTTAGTTCTCTCATATTAAAGAAACCATTTGATAGTTAACCTTTTGTGTCTGACTTACTTTGTATTGTATTATGGTCTCAATATCCATCCACTTTCCAACAAAAGAGTACATTTATCCTTCTTTATGACTGAGAAATATTCCATTGTGTGTAATAAAATAGAAATTTTCTTCCATTTTCTCAATATTCTAGCTGTGAGCACCACCCGCTATGTCTTTGCCATGTAGAAGATTATATCTTAGCAGGAGCAGAAAGAGCATATAGGAAAAAATACAATATATGCAGAGAGAGATGGAGATATGTATTGTTTAGAAAACTTGGAGAGGGCCAAGGATTTAGCTCAGTGACACAGAGCCTGCCTGGCAAAAGTGAGGTCCTAAGTCTAATTACCAGTACCTACAGAAAGAAAGAAAGAAAGAAAGAAAGAAAGAAAGAAAGAAGAAAAGAAAGAAGAAAAGAAGAAAGGAAAGAAAGAAAGAAGAAAGGAAAGAAAGAAAGAAAGAAAGAAAGAAAGAAAGAAAGAAAGAAAGAAAAAGAAAGAAGAAAGAAGAAAAGAAAGAGGAAAGGAAAGAAAGAAAGAAGAAAGAAAGAAAGAAAGAAAGAAAGAAAGAAAGAAAGAAAGAAGAAAGAAAGAAGAAAGAAAGAAAGAAAGAAAGAAAGAAAGAAAGAAAGAAAGAAAGAAAAGAATAAAGAGACTACAGTGTGACCAAGACTGCTGTTTTATTCTATATGGTCAGGGGAGATTGCTAAGGTTAGGCAATATTTGAAGAAAATATTTTCAACTTTATTGAATGAGGTGAAAAATAGACAGCCAGAGGCTAAAAAGGAAGAAATTTGTGACATAAGCCAGCATAATATAGGAGAAAAAAAAGCTCCAGTCAATGGGAGCAACAATTGCAAGTGATCTGAGTTGAAAATATGACTGGAATTGTTGCTAAGCAATAAGGAGCTAGGTCAGTTTGGGATCAAGTGAGTAAGGAAGGATAACCTGGAAATGAGGTCAGAGAAGTGACTGGAGAATCGGATCAGTGGGGCCTTGTAGATTATATTAAGGACCTTGGGTTTTATTCTAGTCATGATCGTAAGTGATTTAAATGTTTTAATCATGGATTTAGCACAATTAAGTTTTTATTTTATAGAATCAATGTATTAGTCACCTTTCCCCTTACTGGGACCAATGCTCACAATTTAAATTCTTCTTGGCTCATGGTTTCAAAGAATTCAGTCAATATTAGCACTTACTTATATCTACATGTCCCTCAAAATCTCACAGGTGTGCCTTTAGGGAGGTGATTGGATCATTGGTGTGTGAAATGCTTTAGTAGAGAAATCCACTGATGAGTTTATATCAAATGTGATGCTGGGAGGTGAAGCCTGGTTAGATGAGGTGAGTCCCTAGTTGTGTAGCCTGGAAAGGTTTATATCCTCCCTCCTCCCTTGACTCCTCTCTCTACTTCCTGCTGACACAATATGAGCTATTTGGACTGTGCCATGTCCCTGTACCATGCCACTCTTCCTTGGAGTCAGCAGACTATGGATTGAAGCCTCTATAAACTGAAACAAAAGTAAATCTCTCTTAATTTGTAGATATCGGTTAACTTGTCCCAGCATGAAGACCATAAGACACTCCCCAACCAGCTGGCTCCAGAGCAGAACCACCCTAGCAGAAGGGTGTGGTGGAGTACAACTTCTCAGACTGTGATAACCAGTAAGCAGAGCAGAGAAAGAAATGAGAAAGGAAAGGAAATGATATAGTCTCCAAGATCCCATGTGCATGACCCACCAGACAAACCTAGTACTGTGCTTCCAATCAGGTAATCAAGCTAGTCAAGGTGACAGTTAAGTTGAAGTGTTGCAATTTTCTATTTGGAAAACAGATTCTGGGGAGTCAAACACATGCTCAAACTAACTGAGCATGAGAAGATAAGTAAGAGATGAGATCAGAATGGGAATGAAAGGGCAAATCATGAAGAAAGCATGGAAAGATTTTAAATATTTTTGAGTGTGATGGAGAATAGACTGTCAGGAAAAAAATCAAAAACAAGTAGATAAATTAGAAAGTATACTTTTTTCTAGTGGTTGGTGTCTTGGTCAAAATTGGTAGTAAACCAAGTGTTGAAGAATGGGTAGATTACTTAATACAAAGTCAAATTTTCTCGTAGTTTTATGTAAAAGAATGTAAAAGTAAAGGAAGAGCAAATTGTCTCAAGGATGTTTTGTTCCATCAACTGGAAAAATGCAGTTCTTGTGTATGGAATATGGAAATGGTAAACATAAAAAGGGTCAAGATAAGGTGTATTGAACTAGACTTCCAGTTATATCACTTGATTTCATCTTCTGGGTATCTTCCCTACCTACTCTGAGCGAAATTTCTTAAATTCGTCTTGGTGACATAAGTATAGAGAGGATTTGAAGACTGATTTCTGGTTTTTTCCTGCATAAAATAAGTTAGTTAGATAAAGAGGAATGAATAATGAAAATCAGTTAAGTAGCTTTGGTGACATGAGTGTCCCGAAGGTCAAGATGCAGAATGCTTTGCATAGATATCTCAAAGAAAAAGTGCTGAATGGTTATACAGAAGAAGGTGGGCAGAACACATAAACAAAACCAAGTATAAAGTTGTTTGTACTACGTGAACTTCATAAAAATATTTCAGCACGGGTAAGTGTAGTTTTATCTTTGATATCTTGTCCAATTATATCTTCAGAGTCAATTTCTTTTATAAGAATTTTGGATCCAAAAAGAAAAGTAATTTTCAAATACTTTCTATTTTTTAGAAAGGAAACATAAATTTATATCCTCACCAACAGTTGTATACATTTCTCTTTTTATATCATGGTCAAGAAATACTTTGAAAATTTCCACCAGAGCATATATGTAGCATGAATGAGGCCCTGGGTCATATCTCCAGTTCTGCAAAACATATAAAATTGCCAATTTAATAATTCAAGGTTTTTTTCTTCCTTCTTTCCTACTAAGGATTGAACTCATGACCTCGTGTTTGTCAGGCAGGCACTTTGCAGCTGAGCTAAATCTCCAGCACCTCTAATAACTAATACACAGCTATTGAATACCATTGCTAATGGTATCACATTCCACTTATGTTTATTTAATTGCTTATGGAAAATGTTATTTACATATATTATATAAGGTATATAAACATTTTACTTTTTATTAAAATGTAACACAATTACCAAAAGTGTAAATGATCAAAATACAGTAATTATAATCTCAATACAAAATGATAACAGCATTTAGAGCTTGTTTATTTACAAAGTCTTTTATTCCTCCATGTTTTTGTATATCTCTCTAGTCACTATCTGAATAGCATCACCACATAAATGGTCTTGTATAGTTATTTTTTCTAGCTAAAAACATCTTTACTCGCACATGATTGTATACAAAATGTATCTACTTCTATGAGTCTATCAGCAATCAAGAAGTTAAATCTATCCAACACCACCGGAAGTTTTTGTATACCCATCTTAACGGATTCTTCTTTTCCTTCCTTCCCTGCCATATGCCTTTTCTCCTCTTCCTAGACAAACACTGTAGCCTTAAGAATTAAATCAATTTGTAGTCTTTGCCTCCATGCTCTTTCACTCAACATAATTGCTTTTAGATTTATCTGTTTTATAGCTCGGTACTACCTTATTTCTGAGTAAGCCACACTTTGTTTACCTGTTCACTGTTTTAAGAACATTTAAATGGTTTCTAATTTGAATGATCACTAATCAAGTGCTATGACCTCTTCACAGGACTTGTTCAGGGCATGCTTTCTTTTCTCCTGAGTAAATACTGAGGAGTGATACTTTCCAACATTTTTAGAAGTCAAGTTCAAAGATTTTTTATTTTTATAAGTGTGCAGTGGTATCTCATTATGGTTTTATTTTCATATGCTTGATGTTAGGGATCTATTTTCTTGTGCTTAATAGCCATTTGTGTATCTTCTTTGGAAAAGTATGCATTGAAATCTTACATTTTAAAGTTTACATTGGTTTTATAATTGAGCTCTGAGATTCTTTACATATTACAGAACACACAGATTATCAAACATATCATCTTCATCTATTTTTCTATTGTATTTATTTTTCAATTTTCTAACTTCCTCTGTGCCACTATATGCTTCATGGGAATGACAGAAGACCCTAACCTGACCCCTACAATACACTGTCTGTGTGACTGTCCTCATTTGCCTGCCAGAGATTTAACTAATTTTTTTTTCACCCAGTTACAGGAGATTAAGAATTGAGGGGTTGTCCTCAGAAAGAAAAAAATCATCGGGAACAACCTTTGCCCAATTTAAAATAAAGAAAAATAGATATTTTTCTATGTTGTTAGCCACATAGAAGTAGATACATTTTATATATAATTGTGTATAAATAAAAATGTTTTTAGCCAGAAAAGGTAAGAAACTACACAAGAATATTTATGTGCCTGTGATTTTCAGAGAGTGTCTAAAGACATAGATACAAATACGGAGAAAAAAAGAAGACAGTATGTATCCTTTTTTTTTGTACTGTGCATTGTTGTATATGTTTGTATGTCACATGGGGAATTGTAGCAGCCACCCTGCAGTTTTTAGGACACTAAGCAGAAGATAAGCTGACAACTTGAAGACTGAACAAAATATGTAAAATATTAGGTTATATATGAAGTCAAGGTGATGAATTAAACAAAGGGATTTCTTAATCGTGAGAAGGTACATTTTCAAAATGAGTAAGGGTATCTTTTTCATAGTAACTTTGCACATCTTAAGAAATATGTTAAGAGGATACTATATGATGACAAATGATAGGGTGTATTTTTTCTGTTAATATCAGTTCATAAATGCCATGTGAAATGATCAGAAATTTAGGATTCATTCTGCAAAAATTGTTCTTCTCCTTATCTTTGGTGCCAAACTTGCCAAATAGAATCTGAGGATGTTAATATACTTTTGCTTGAAATTTTCTCCACTTATTTCACAGGCAGAATTTTGCCTTGAGTGTAGTTCTTCTCTTAATATAGTTACACCTTTACAATACCTTACAAAATGGTACATATTTCTGCATGTTTGATGCTGACTTGCTTGAGGAACAGTAAATATTGATGGTGAAAATTTAAATCAGTAGATATTAGACATTAAATTAATTAGCATAGCTCGTTACCTGGTTTTAAGAAGACAGATTTGTTCAACCTCACATGTTACACAAATCCTTTGCAACACAACAATATGAGAAGACTTTATACAGATATTATCCTATAGAAGGAAAATTGTGTTTTAAACTCTTGAGGGATCCTCTTGAGTCTCTGTGTCTGGTTTCAGGATGAAAGATCTAAATTCAAACAATTGAAATTATCTTAAAAAATACCATGTGGATTTTTTTTGTCACTATAGAGAGAATTATCATGTTTTTCTGGAGAGAATGTATGTATTTATGTGAAAGAGAAAACTATTTAGATGGACTTGGAAAACAAATAAATGGAGGTTTGTCAACCAATGAAAGGTTAATGTCAATGTATGTGTTTTCATTTTAATCTCATTGTCTTGCTTTGTGAAGAAAAAACTCTCTGACATTTCTGCACTGCATATCCAGATTTTAGACAGATAAAATGCTTCTTACTTAGCTTTCATTCCCCTGGAATACAAGGACTGCACCCTTTTGTCAAGAAAAGCCTAGATACACATAGGAAAAAAAAAACACTAAGTAAGACAGACAATTAAACAGAATGGAAAGTTAAGATACAACATCAGAAAGATAACATGTCAACAATAAACCAATACATGAGTTATAACCATTAATGTAAATGGCCTCAATTCACCAATTAAAAGAAACAGACTGGCAAAATGGATCAAGAAACAACTTCCAACCATATGCTTTCTACAAGAAACCCATCTAACCCAAAAGGAAACTCACAGACTGAAAGTCAAAGGATGGGAAACAATACTCCATGCAAAAAGAGGGGGTAGCTATTCTGTTTGCAGACCAAGAATGGTCCAAAGAGATAAAGAAGGTCACTACATACTAGTTAGGGGAAAACTGAAAGAGGAAGAGATAACAATCTTAAATATATATGCACCAAATTCCAGAGCACACAACTACACAAAGCAAGTATTAACAGAAATGAAAAATTAAATAGACAATAACACAATTATAACAGGAGACCTTAACACACCATTGACACAAAGGGATAGGTCAAATAGACAGAAAATCAGCAAAAAAATAAGAGAACTGAATCATACCTGTGAGCAAATGGATTTGATGGATGTATGCAGAGTGTTCCATCCAACAACATCAGAATATACATTCTTCCCAGCAGTACAAGGGACAGTCTCTAAAATAGACTGTATACTAACCCACAGAACATATTTAAGTAAATGTAACAGAATTGAAATTATCCCATGCATGTTCTTGGGTCATAGCACCATGAAACTGGAAATTAATGATAAAAGTAACTGCAGAAGCCTCACAAACACGTGGAAATTAAATAATACACTCTTGAGAAATCAGTGGGTCACAGGGGAAATTAAATAAGAAATTAAACAACATCTACAAGCAAATGAAAATACAAATACATCTTACTGGAACCTGTAGGATTCAATGAAAGTGGTCCTCAGAGGAAAATTTATTGCTCTCAGTTCCCACATTAGAAAAAGTAAAGCAAGCCAAGCTCAAAGCCAAAAGAAGGGAGGAAATTATAAAGATCAGAGCAGAAATTAATGCAATAGAGATTAAGAAAACAATTCAAAGAATCAATGAATCAAAGAGTTGGTTCTTTTAAAGAACAAATAAAATTCACAAGCCCCTAGCCAACCTAATTTAAAAAGGGAAAGAAAAGACTCAAATTCATGCAATACAGAATGAAAAGGAGAAATCACTACCAACCCTGTGGAAATACAGAAGATCATCAACAACTATTTCGAAAACCTCTACTCTCATAGGATTGATAACACAGAACAAATGGACAGATTCCTAGAAACATATGAACCACCAAATCTGGATCAAGAAGATGTAAAACTGCTGAATAACCCAATTTCTATTAATGAAATTGAGAATGTAATCAAGTCTTTACCAACAAACAAGAGCCCAGCCCAGAATCCAGACGGATTCACTGTGGAATTCTACAAGAAAAACAAAGAAGACCTAATGTTGACACTCCTCAAATTCTTCAATGAAATTGAAAGTAAAGCAATTCTCCCTAAGTCATTCCTGGAAACAAATATCACTCTAGTACCAAATCCTGAGAAAGACCCAAGTGAAAAATAGAACTACAGGCCAGTCTCCCTAATGAACATAGATGAAAAAATTTTTCAGTAAATTATTGGCAATCAGGATGCAGCAAATCATCAAGAAGATTATACACAATGACCAAGTGGGATTCATCCCAGGCATGCAGGGATGGTTCAACATACATAAATCAATAAATGTATTTCACCATATCAATAGAGCCAAAATCAAGAATCACATGACCATTTCTATAGATGTAGAAAAAGCTTTGGATAAGATCCAACACCCATTCATTATAAGAACCTTACAGAGAATTGGAATAGATGGTCTCTACTTCAGTATGATAAAGGCCATCTATGATGAACCAGCAGCCAGTGTCATATTAAATGGCCAAAAACTGAAAGCCTTTACCTTGAAATCGGGCACAACACAAGGATGTTCCTTATCATGGCTCCTATTCAACACAATACTTGAAATACTAGCCAGAACAAATAGACAAGAGAGAAAAATAAAAGGGGTAAAGATAGGAAAAGAGGAAGTTAAACTATCATCATTTGCAGATGACATGATACTCTACATAGAAGACCCCTAAAACTCCATTGAAAGACTACCAGATATAATAAATAAATTCAGCAATGTAGCTGGATGCCAAGTCAATACTCAAAAATCAATAGCATTCCTATACACTAACAATAAAATCACCAAGAGAGAAATAAGAGAAGCCACACCCTTCACACTAGCATCCAAAACAATGAAATACTTAGGCATTAAACTAATGAAAGATGCAAAAGAGTTGTACAGGGAAAATTAAAATGCCCCAAAAAAGAAATTGAAGAGGACATCAGAAAATGGAAAGACATCCCTTGTTCATGGATAGGAAGAATAAATATTGTGAAAATGGCCATTCTCCAAAAATTGTTATACACATTCAATGGAAACCCAATGAAAATACCACTAACATACCTCATAGATCTAGAGAAATCACTCCTAAAATTCCTCTGGAACCAGAAGAGACCTAGAATATCAAAGGCAATTCTAAGCAGCAAAGGCAAGGCAGGAGGCATCACAATCCCTGACTTGAAGTTATACTACAAAGCTACTGCAACCAAATCAACGTGGTATTGGAATAAAAGCAGACCTCAATATCAATGGAATAGACTAGAAGATACAACTACAAACACACTCAACCACCTCATCTTTGATAAAGAGGCCAAGCATGTTCACTGGAGGAACAACAGTCTCTTTAATAAATGGTGCTGGAAAAACTGGCTATCCATATGCCGAAAACTAAAATTAGACTTGTGCCTATAACCATGTACTAAACTAAAAAGCAAATGGATCAAATATCTAAATATTAAAGCAGAAACACTAAATCTGTTGCAAGACAAAGTAGGTAAAATTTTTGAAGACATAGGGGCAGGTAGACAATTCATGAACAAGAACCAAATTGCATGGGAAATACTTCCCAGAATCAATAACTGGGATCACGACTTATTAAAGAGTTTCTGCATGTCCAAAGAAATCTCCAGCAGAGTGAAAAGAAAACCTACAAACTGGGAAAAAAATCTTAGTGAACTGTCCCTCAGACAAAGGACTTTTGTCTAGAACTTAGAAAAATTTAAAAAAAATCTGATCCCCAAAATTCAAAGACCCAATCCAAAAATGGGCATCTGAGATGAACACACAGTTCTCAGATGAAGAAATATGAATGGCAAATAAATACATGAAAAAATGTTCATCATCATTGGTTATTAGAGAAATGCAAATTAAAACCACACTGAGATACTATCTCACTCCAGAAAGAATGGCCAGGATCAACAAAACTACCAACAACAAATGCTGGAGAGGCTGTGGGGAAAAAGGAACTCTTTTGCACTGTCAGTGGGAGTGTAGACTGGTGCAACCACTGTGGAGGTTAATCTGGAGATTCCTCAAAAAGCTGGGGATGGAGGTCACATTTGACCCAGCTATTCCACTCTTAGGCATATTCCCAGAAAATCTGAAAACATCTTACCACAGTGATATATCCACACTCACGTTGATAGCGGCACAATTTGTAATAGCCAGATCTTGGAAACAACCTAAGTGTCCATCAACTGAGGAATGGATAAAAAAATTGTGGTACTTTTATACAATATAGTACTACTCAGCTAAAAAGAATGATCACATTGAGATACTTATAAATAAATGGATGCAACTTGAATCAATACTCATAAGTGAAATAAATCAAACTCACATGTATAAATACCATATAGTCTCCCTAGTGTAAGAAATGGTTAGTGTACAGAAGATTTTATGGTAATCATGGTTCACCATTATACTGCTTTGAAGTCTTATGTTTTCATTCATTGATTGGAATGGTTTTATCCTGTTTTGTTTAATCTTAATATATGTGATCATATGAATAGTTATTTTGAAGACAAGGCAACATGGCAACCATTGTTGATTTGATATCATCTTGCTCTGAAGTCCTACCATGATCTTGTTTTTCTATTACCATTGGTTCTATCACGTGTCTTATTGGATTTTAATATGTATGATAGTATAAACAAAATTTTTATGGAAAATGAGATAATATAGTAGCCATTGTTCATCTTTGATTATTTGGTTCAGCATGCCTTGTAATACTTTCATTCTCTTGAGTGGTTTTATTCTATTTTGTTATGCTTGACAGTATTGTGTGTAAAGCTAAGATCAACTATTTCAAAGAAAGAGACATTATGATAGCTACTGTTAATATCCAATTGTCTTGTTGTGAAGTGCCATGCTGCTTACATTGTTCTGTTCTGATCTACTTAGATCTGTCCTCTTTTGTTTTATTCTCTTCAAAGTAAAAAAATACATAGGTAAAAAAAAAGAAGAGCCTTATTATGCAATACATTTCTATGTGTTATGGAGCAATTTGTTATTGAGTAAATCCAAATTGAGATTTTTTAAAGAATTTTTTACTAAACCAGAGGTGAAGAACACTTGCATCCCTTAGTTGGTTTATGTAGATTAATTTAGGAAATAAAATATTTCCCATGTAGAGATCCCTGGATGTGTGTATGTTTTAGATACTAACATTTATTTATTTTAAAAGGTTTCTTGGTGTAGGTAAGTACAGATTGTGGCCAGATAACTTATTTGAGATTAATTGACTAAAAATTTACTGTTGTTATATATGTATGACCTTATTATGGTATTTTTTCATTTCAATAGGCATGTTTCTGGGGAATTGTGATTGCATTTGGTGGTTTCTCTTTGTTGTTTTGTTTCCATTTTTTGTTTTATTTTGTTTTGTTTTGGTTTGATTTTTTTGAGTCAAGGTCTTGCTCTTTATTCCAGGCTGGTCTCAAACTCACTGGGATCCTCCTGCCTCAGCCTCCTGAGTGCTGGAATTACAGGATTGTGCCAACTCACCTGGCTGCTGTTGTTTTTTGGAGAGACATGATAGGGATATGTAACTATGGATTTCGGGTGGTTTTTTCATGGGCTAAGCTAACATGAGGTTAATGTGTTTCACAATTGTAGTTCTTTTGCCAAGCCACATAAAGATTTTGAGAGAAAATAAATAAGTCTTCTCTGAAGTTTGCAGGTCACATGCTGTGTTCAGGTACATTTTGGGGATAATTTGTTCCCTGTTTGTTACTTGTTCTCAAAGGGAAATTGTGACCCACTTGACAGAGGGTTATTTATTGAAACTATCAAAGTTTTTTGGTGGCAAGTAATACTTTAGTTTTTTGTCCAAAACATTCAAGAACACTTGGTAACAAAAAAAACCCTTCTATAAAATTATGCATGAAGAGAAAATTGAAGGAGAAACAACCACTTATTCCGTGTTTCCTCTCAAGAATAGAGGGTTATGTGAGCCAGCCAGTGCCCAGGCTGGGAGGCCAAAAGAGTCACACACGTACTCCCTACCCCCCACCCTTTGTAGGCAACCAGCTGATTCAGAGGAACACATGCTGGGATGATAGCAACCGAGGTACAAATACAATTTAATGGTTGTATTGATTGATTGGCTTTGCAGGGGTCTGGGGCCATTAGTCTGAGCATCTGTTTAGAAGATAGCAATATACATTATAGCAAATATGTGGGATTTCTTCTGTCTTGTTTTTGAAATTCAATTTATTTTCAATATTTTGTGTTGTTCCCTTTTATTGTTTTGTTTTATTCCCTTCAAAATAAAAAAGTGGACTTTGAAAAAAGAATAGAAGGTTAATTCAAAGTGGGTCGCAATTTCATTAAATATTTTTGTCTTAGTAAGGAAGGACAAAGTAGGTAATGGGAGATGTTCCTTTTTGTGGGACTGTATTACATTCGCAGCAGTGTCATGGATGATAATCTTTTATTTGGGAAGTTCTTGGTCCACAGATTAAGGGAATTTTGGAAAATGGCAAACGACTTCTTAGTTTAGTTTTGATTGTGTGAAAAGTAAAATAATTTCAGCAAATATTTCCTTATTTGAGTTTGTCTAAGTTGTGAGGTTGGTATAAGGCCAAAATCTTATTTCAATTGTCTTTTGTCCATGCATTTAGTAACAACTGAAGGATGAAGAATTCTTTATTTGTAGATTTTTTTCCTTCCTGTACAACAGCACTTTGGGCTTAAAGAATTTATTTTGCATTTCCTTATTTTGGATTATTTTCTCAGGCAGAACTTTAAGTTTTAAATAAATAAATCTTTAATATTATATCCCAAGCATACAAAATGTTTCAGCACTTCCTGCTCTGGTATTTATTAGAAGTTAATAGACAAGATAAACCTATATTTAAATCAACAGCTATAACTTTATAGCTCCATGCATTGGTTAAAATTATTCTTATCTCTGAACCTCAGTTTCCCATATAAAGTGTGAAAACACAGTTCCACAATGATATCAACTAGAGGATTTAATGAACTCTGCTTGAATTTTACTAAAAATATAACCTAGCATATGGTAAACGCTAAATGAGGATTGACATTCTCATGGAAATAATAATCTTTACCTTTTATCATGATCTTTATGATTTAGTCTCATTTTCCCATCCTAACAGCCCAGAGTTTTTCTTCTAATCTATTAATTCATTTTTAGATGCTTTCAAACTGATAGTAAGGCACTAAGTTTTCCTGCCTTCTTTATTTTTATTTTTCAGGCTAATATGTTGATAAAAACAAACTACCTCATCATTTGTGAGGATCGAATTGTATTCTCTATTTCCTTTGAAAATTTAATACAATACTATTAGGGTAGGTATGTCACCTTCATCATCTCAGTTAATCCATTCAGCAATCCAGAATATAAAGTATTAATAATTTAACTGTATTCATGATAAAAGTGAGTTTTAGAAAGTCTCAGAAATTTGCTTGATGTTGCACAGTTAAAAAATGAGAGTGTTAAGTCTGTATTCTTGGTATATTTGACTACAAATTCATGTGGTCAACCACCACAATAAGCTATGTTTCCACTAGAAATTGTAAAGCAATGTTGATATACAGAATTTTGTTATTGATAATATTCCATGTTAACATAACACACAGAGGTAAAATGGAGAATTTATTATTGTGTAAGAAAATTTACTGCAGAAGATATATTTTACACTTTAGAAATTCCTGGTGGAAGAAAGAGAGACTGACAGTAAAGAAAAAGAATCAGGAAGCAGTAGAGTATTTTAAGTACACATTTGTGAGATCCTGAACTATTGTAAGAGGTGCTGTCCTAAAGACAGAGAGATCCAGTGTGTTTGACTATAGGATTTCACAATACAATGGATAAATTGGGCGTAGGAAAAAAAATATAAGGTGAATCTGATAGCTAAGTAACCAAAAATACTGTAGTTTTATGAATTATATTGGATTGAAATCTATTCAAAATTTGAAATTTTAGAGAAAATATGAAAACTTCAATTACAAAAAGACACATGTTTTTTAAAATCAGGCTTCCAAAAGATATCAATATAAAAAGTTGGCAAATGATTAAATATCTCCAGGCAAAAAAATGAGACACAATCACTCATGTCATTATGATCTTCATTTTCATATATAACAGTCTTATATTGGTGACAAGACATCCATGATTATATGGATCAAATTCCTGTTCCTGTCTTTTAAAACTACCACAACAGGATCAAACTATATAAGACAATAAGGAACTTGACTCTCAGTTCTGCTTCATTTTTATCATGAAGATGCAAACAAATTTATTTTCCTCGTCTACCAAGTGGGCCTAATTCTAATCAACAATTGAATTAAGACTACATAAAACCCGCTTCATACACAATAAATATCCTTAGACATTATACAGCATTTTATCACAACATCATGGCTCCTGAAAGGAGAGTCTCCAATTAGATGGGTATTTTTCCTCCATCTCTGCTATTTCTCATAGTTATGTTTATCCTTTCTGCATTTTTCATTCTCTTCATTCTCTTCCTCTCTACTAACATATATTTTGTACATCATCTTAAGCCCACTTGCCCAGTTAAATGTGAAAACTTCTGTTAATTTCTTTCTTTTTTTAGTGATGTGAGTAAAATTCATTTTCATTTTCATTCTCTCTCTCTCTTTCTCTCTTCCCATGATACTGCAACTTAATCATAAACTGCACTATGAAATACGTCTTCAGTCTTTTTTTATCTTTATATTTTGAAACAGGGTCTTGAGAAATTCTCAGACAAGGTTTCAATTTTGGATCCTCCATCCTCAGCTTTTTTGACTCCTGGGAATACAGCTGTGAGCCACCAAGCCCAGCTCCAGCCAATTCCTTAATGATGGACACAAACAAAGAGTTATCCATTATCTTAATTTGGTCATTTAAATATGTTCAGCAGGGATATTTTTTTATTTTGTTATTCTGAACTGAAACTGTAGGCACCTCAAGGATAAAGTTACTTCTCTTTCCTACATGGAGTGTGATAAATGCCAACAGAATTTAATTACATCTCACCTACAATTCATCTTATATTTTAAGACATGACATTTTGTTTCATCTTCAGTGAATGGAGAATGTGATTCTACAAATGGGTTCCTATTCTCTCCTCCAGAGGTGATACTTAATTTTCATTACCTTCTTTTAGAGGACTGTGTTTGCCTAAGCAAATTCTCCTTTGATTTTTCTTATCCGCCTTATTTACATGGTTGGTGATTAATGGATTTATAATAAACTTTAACAGGAAATTTTCTACATGCCATAGATGTTGATGCCTTTTCTGTCTTTAATGCCTATTGGAAGTATTTTGGCCATTAACATCAAGGATAATTGCTCTCTCACGAGGTATACTTATTAGACCCCCAAAGAGAATGTGATTGGAATATATCAGATACGATTAGATTTTCTTTCAATAATGGAAATGGATCTGCAGTCTTTCTATAGTGTCTAATTAATTCAATGTAACAGTATGATGAATTGATTCACTTTACTGGTAATTGCTACACATTTATGAGAAATAGGATGACTAAAAACAATATCCTCTTCCTGTAGGTATGCTGATATGTTAAAACTTTAAAACTTTCTTCAGCTCCAGGAGACATCACAATGAGATACAAATCAAAACAATTAAGTTTGCTTGGAGCAAAGTTTAATGTGGCTAATCTTCAGGCTCCTTCCTCCTTTTATAGATAAGAACAAAATATGTGTGGCATGCCCTGCATGTCCTTAAAATGACTCTTTGAAATGTTCATATTTCAGCCTTTCCCTATATTTTCAGTTGTTCGGTGTCATTCTTTCTATTCTTAGATCTTAACCATATTCACCTGAACTGTGACATTTTCAAAGATCCATCTCTCTTCTTTTACTAACCTCATTAAGTTAAAAGTCATATTTCTATAATTTCTGATGGTTTATGGGATGTGATGTCTTGCTTCCTTTTTAATATTCACATTGTTAATATGTCATTCTCCAGGTAATTGGCTTTTAGGCCAAGAACTAACTTTAACCTATGCAAAGTATTAGAATCATCACTCAAGGTAAAAGTGAAATATACGGCATTGTGATTTTATTATGTGTGATGGTATGAATAGCTATTTTGAAGAAAACGAGATATTATGGTAGTCATTACTGATTTCTCATCATCTTGTTTTGAAGTCCTATCATGCTTTTATTCTTTTCTTTTGATTGGTTCTATTTTATTGTGTTTTATTTGATTTTACTATGCGTGATAATATGGACAACTTTTTTGAAGAAAATCAGATATTATAGTAAGTGTTGTTCATTTCCTGTTGTATGGTTTTGAAAAAAATGCACAGGGGCAATTTAGTGGATAAAATTTGAGATTTTTAGAAAGCACATGTCATCAAAGGAAACTCTTACTTTCAAAAGTGAAAGAATAGCCTACTTTTCCACTTTATCTTACTGAACTCCTGAATTGTGGGAACAGACGATGAATCACCTGTTTCCTCTTTCACAATTATACATGGGTACATTTTTAGAATTCCTTTTCACATTTGACATTTTAGTTCAGAGGGTTAACCTTAGCAATTGTGTCTATACCAGCAGCCTTAAAATCTTTTCACAGGGTTGCTAGATTGATTTATTAATCAATGAAATTTAGAGTCAATGAGGTAGATGCTGATCAGTGTTAGTGTTTGGTCAGACTTTTAGCTTATTCTGCTATTTAAAAAATTTGTATAGAATGCTGTATCGACAATTTGTTCACTACTCTTGGAAAGCTATTTCAAAATTGTTGCTGTGAGAATTAACCTTTAAATGATGTAACAGAAACATAAAATATGTTATATAAAGATATATGCCAGTCTTGATATTTTAAATAAACATCATCTGGATCTGTCTTCGTTCCTTTTTGCTGAGACAACGTACTCAACACTCACAATTTAAAGGAGGGAAGGTTTATTTTGGCTCACGGTTTATTGAGGTTTTAATCATTGGTCATCTGACTCCAAGGCAAGTTGCTGTGGTAGAGGAACATCACAGAGGAAAAACAGCTCACGACATGAGCAGGAAGCAGAGGGATCAAGGGAGGAGGAGGAAGACACAGTGTTCCAGAGCATGGCCACACTAACCCAATTCTTCCCATCAGGCTTCAACTCCTAATAGCACGTCAGGTGTACACTCATCAGTGGACTCATCCAGTACCACTTACCCATTATCCTGTCATTTCTCAAAGCCTCATGCAAGAGTTCATGAGGCTGTGGTGGAACATCTAGGGAGAACCCACAGCAAGATTCAAAATAACAAAAAGGCTCGACTTATTTTAACAGGATAACTACATTCAGTATTCCAATATGTTTATTGATAGGATTGAAGATACTATATTATATACCCAAGAATGAAACTGATTACACTGAGACAGTTTATCCTGTGAGTTCTGCTTGGAGATGGAAAATGATTTTATCTAAAAATCTTTGATGCAAGAGTAAACACAAAACAAGAAGAGTCCAATAATATGGCAGAGTTTTGGACAGAAATGGGAAATCAAGGTGGAGTTGGTGCCACACACCTGTAATTTGTCAGAACTCTGTGAGACCGAGGCAGGGCAATCTCAAGTTCAATCTCAATTCAGGTAGCATATAGATACCTCAATTCATAGATAGAGATGCAATAGATGTATAGGTATAGTTAGAGATATTTATATATCATGTATGTGTGTGTGCATCTATACAGATATCTGATGATGTAGCGCAGTGCAAAGAACAGGTTTGAATCTTAGTAACAGAGACACATGTACACGCAGACATGGAAAAGGAAATCAGTGTTCAGTGGACATAGATGTTGCTGAACTTTTGGAGAAATGGGGAAATCAGAGAATCATGTTGACAGATGATACTGAACTGACAGAACCACAGCTCAGAGCACATACAAAAGATTTCACTAACAAAAGAAATTCTCCTAGAGAAATATTCAGAAGCTGCATATATAGCAAATGGATGTGCAGAGAAGAACATGACTGAAAACTCTCGGCTAATGGATGGCCTGGAGAAAGCTGTGTAGTTGGTGTACCTTTCATGCTACCGTGCTTCTTCGTAACACTCTCTTCCTTCTTTAGGTCATGACATTCGTCCTCAGATAAAGCTGAGAGAATACTTTCCAAAGACCTTGTTCCATCAGCTTGGCAGGGGCTGAAGCTCTCAGCAGAGAGTGGGAGAAACTGGAAACAACTTTCCATTCTAATCTACTCCCCTCTGGGCTAGAGAACTATTTGGCCCTCATGCACTGGTAATGGTGGAGATTAGTTCAGCCATCTCCAGGAGTGACAGGTGAAGATGGTGGGGATTGACATCATCTTAATTAACCAAATAGTCTTTCAAAAAATTGTAAGCATGCACGAATAATCATCAAAAATTCAGGCAATTGTGGGTGATAGGAATCAACCTAAAAAAATACAATTTGAAATGAAATATATATTTTGGGTGGAAGAAAAGAGCGTTTAAACAAAGCTAGTTTGTTTTCCCAGGGAGATTTAATAAAATGTGCAATTGTAAAATAAGAATAAGCATCAAGGTTGAAAGAAATATCAAAGAGAAGAAAGTTCAAGAAAATTAAAAATAACATTTTCAGGATTTAAAAAAAATCAATATAATGCTTGGAGAAAAAGTCTGACAAAATCTTTCAGAATGCAGATAAATAAGGAAACAAAGTAGAATATATTTTTGGAAAGACAGTCACCTAATTAGGAGATGCAGAGAGAACAGAAAGCAGGAAACAGAAACAAGTAGAATAAATAAATTTTCTAGTGGTAAAGAGAGATGAGAATCTACAGATTGAAAAGTCCCACTGCATGCTGAGCAAGACAGACAAAGTGACATAAAGGCCTAGACAGCTCCTTGAAAGGTGTCATTGTACCAGTGGTTACCAGAAAATCTAAAAGCATCTAGAAAGAAAGTGCAGCACATTTAGTAGATTATTTACCTAGAAATGACAAAAAATGTTGGCAGGAAACTTTCAGGTAAAGAAATAAGATTGAGTGTAGAAACAATGGAAAGAAGTTTCAAGGTCTGAGGAATAATGATTTTGGATTTAGCAAGAAATTTTGAAGGCGAAGTCTGCCTTCTAGCAAAACTCAGCAATGCCCTCCTTTCCCAGAGATTCCACCAGCCGGCACACCCAAAATCTCCAGCAGGGTCTACTGGCAATGTATTTTTCCTTCCAAAGCCAGTCTGTTGAAGACTGGGTGAAGGAGAGCTTTTCTTTTCTCTCCACTTTCCCCTCTTCCTCTCACTCCTCCACTTCCACCTCTTGTTCCTTGCCCTACTTCTTTTTATCTTCTTCCTCCTTCTTCCCATTCTCCTCCATCTCCTCCTCCTTTTTCTCCTTCTGTGATATTGGGAATGGAACTCATGGCCTTCACACTGAACTGTATCCCAGTTTATTTATTTATTTATTTATTTATTTATTTATTATAAAGAGATTAAAACAAAAGAGAACAGAACAAAGCAAATCAGATCAGAACAATGCAAGCAACACAGCACTTCACAACAAGACAATCGGACATCAACAGTGCCTACCATAATGTCCCTTTTCTTCAACATAGTTGAGCATACCTTCACACACATTAATATCAAACATAACACTATAGTATAAAACCATTCAAAAGAATGAAAGCATTACAGGACTTCAAAACCAAATAACAGGGAAATGAACAATGGCTACTATAATACCTCATTTTCCTCAAAAAATTTGTCCATACAACCACACATAATAAAATCAAACAAAACAGAATAAAACCAATCTAACAAGTGAAAGCATTATAAGACTTTAAAGCAATATAATAGAAAACCATGATTCCCATAATATATCCCATTATATTCAAAATAGCTTCCCCTATCATATGACGGCATAGAATCTAACAACAAAAGACAGAACAAAGACAAACCTAATGAAATTGTGCAAACAATACAAGAGTTCAAGATAAGACAATAAGAAATTGACAGTAGTTTCCACCTTTCTCTCCCAGGTATTTCCTCTCATTTTCTCTTACATTAACTATTTTGCTTTTGTATCCCATTAACTCCTTCTGCTTCTAATGCTAGGGTTCGCTCATATGAGTTCAAAGTGTTTCGGCCATGAACATGATCTCCAGTTGTGTACATTTACCTACAGGAGCCTTGATATTATTCTATTTTATAGCTGGGTAGCTTTCCAATGCATGAAAATACCATGTCTTTCTTATCCTTCTGCAGTTGATGGGCAAGTTACTCTTCCTTTTTTTTCTTTTTTTTTTTTTTTTTTTTTTTGGTCTTTTGACACATGAAACAATTATATCCTCTCCTTTGATTTTCAGTCTATGAATTTCCTTTCATTTAACCAGTTCTTTTAAAGATTTATTATTGAAACAGTTTCCCTGAGTGGCTAAATTTTTCAGTCTGTTCTCAAAGTCATGATTCTTTTGCCTCACTCGACCAGCATGCTGGGATCACAGGCATGCGTTACTCTCCATGGCTCGATTCTTCTTCAAATGGGCAGGTTACAGGGCTAGGCTGCAAGAATCACAGACAATCAGTGGCAACATCATTGCAACAAAATACATTTCCAGTAACTGATCTTTGAGGAAATGGAGATTAAGCAACTGCCCAAAAGAGCTCAAAATAATTAACTTACACAAAGCAGCAATCAGTTGAAGCAAAGTGTGAACACAGAGTGAAAACAAAATCCCTAAAAAAATTGTACATTTCAAAAGTTGAAGTATTTGTGACTTTGCAGAATTAAAAGAATAAAGAAAAAATACAACCAAAGAAATGTAAAACTGAGGAGAACAATGAAACTAAATTACAGGTTAATAGCACTAATTGGGAATGAAGTTGACTAGTAACAATTTGGACTGTAACCATACACACACACACACACACACACACACACACACATACATAAATTTTCCCCATGTTATGACAAATATCAATGTAGCTGGATGCTACTGTTGTATCCACAGTCACATTTGCAGTTTCCAATTGACATCGAGAGGTACAGCCAGCACCTTGGCATTCTAGTCTGAAACAGAGAACAAAGAGACAAGAAGAATAGATAAATCCTAGTTAATTCTTGGAAGTCCTACCAAAGTCTCCTATTTAAATGTCATTGACCAGCTGTTGTTGCAAGGGAAATTGTGTCCTGCTGAGGCAAGGGTTAGCACAGAGTTTGAGAAAGGCAATTAGCAACCTCTGACATACTTAAAAGCATTTTAGTGAATTCAACAAATAATATGATGATGACACTCAATGAACTTTGATAATGAAAAGGGCATATATGCATTTCATAAATAAGAAAATGAAGTTCCATTAGCAATTTTAGGAAGAATAAAATTCTATGCAAGAGTCATGATCCACAAACACAACCAACAAAATGGAATAATTTGAAAATGTGCCATGAATTTTTATTGAGTCAATGAAAAGAGAATCCCTTTGACTTTGAACCTGAGACTCTCTCTTTTGTTGTTTTTACCATTTTATCTATGGGTCTGCACCTGAATGTGTGGCCAATAATATTTATTTGATCTTGCTATTTATTAATGTGATACATTTTTGTTCAGTTTCTGAAATCCACCTGTAATCAAAGCATAGAACACTTAATTACAATTAAAATGCAGATCAGAAATACAATACAGCTTGAAGATAGAAAGCAAGGAAGTATAGACAAATATAAATATAGTGATACACCTTAAGCAGTGGGGAGTTAAGAGCTATAGTCTACATGAATCAAGAAAAAAAAATTTACTCTATCGTCTCTTATAAAGTCGAGGAGAACAAGCCAAAATGCAATACAATAAAAATACAATATAAATAATTAACCAAATTTCATTCAGGAAACAGGGCATCACATAATTCTTGAGATCAGATCTCTTTCCTCTCCTAGCTTTTATACTAGGTAGAACACAAACTAGGCTAATCAAACAAAGAAATGCCAAAATAATGTTTTTTCCCTCCCTTGTAATAATTTAAGTACTTGGTTGAGGCCAGCAGGCTGATTTCACTGCTTCAGGAACCAAATGGCTTATAACTATGTTGGTATATGTTTCTCAACACAAAGCTTCAGGCTTGCTGTCTGTAGAAATGCTTTACATTTGATCATTTTGAATTGTGCCCAGTCCACAGAATAAGGAAATGCATATAGACAGTTTCATCTTGTTTAAGAGCATATCATGGAATATTTGTACTGCACTTCTTCTCACCATCCATCAGTTATAAAACTAGCCCTACACCTCACCTCTCCACCTCAAAAAGAGACAAATCTAGTTTTGATTGGAAAACTGTCCATTTAGAAATATTTCACTCCAAAGGAAGATGAGAATGAATATTGCAATATGTATAGCAGTCCGTGCAACTCTCCTTACATTTGTCAAATCAAGAAATACCAGGGCCAGCAAATTACTTGATATTATGGAATTAACCACAGCCTATAACCATAAATAGCTAAAATATAGTTAACTCTGAGGAAAGAGAGACATAAGCAAACCATTCCTTTAATTTTGTGCCCTTTTCTACTCTTTGGTTCATTATTCCCAGGAGATTTAATAATGATATAATAATAAAGCATCTTGTTAAGATGGTGAAGGAAAGTAGCCCCCTTAGCAGAATGAAAAACAATCAGATGAAAAATTGAAAACTTTATTTTATCGCCTGTTGCTTTCTATGACTTGACACTTCTTTCATTTGTTTGTTCCGATAGGGCCTTCAGCTCTTTCAAGGTGAGCTAAAGAGCAAAAGATGAGATGAAAATATTATGGTTATGAGTTTGAAACAATGGGCTTCTGATGAGAGTGAATTAGAGAAAAAGAACATCAAACACATCTTGCGCTATCTTGTTAACCCTTGAACCTGAATGGTGCTTCTTTACCAGAGGCTTTGACCTGCACAATGTAGCTATATGCTTTCTCTGCAAAGTTGATTTTCTAGTTTATTGATTTTTGTCCCTTAAATTTGGAGGCTTATTTTCTAGTCCACATATTTTCTATTTTCTCTATTGAATCACATTATTTTTTAATTATACCTTTCATGTTACTGTACAATTTCCATTTCTTATTATGATTTTCAATACTTTCACACAGTTTACACAGTACCTCCTTAGTCTTTATTTAGTCAAATGAACCTATCCCTTCTCCTTTGATCTCTTAAGGAAATTTCTACAATCACTTCATGTTCATTTCTCCATATTCTTCCCCTAAATTGACCTAAATCCACTTTTTCCTGAGAGTGTCAAATACAATTTCTTTCTCCTACACCAGTCTGGATTTTTCCTTTAGTGTGTCCCAATGCTTATGAACATGTATCACCTCTGACACATCAGATATTAAAACTGATGGTTACTCTTTTAGAAGGGAAAATGGATATTTTATTTTACTACATGATGTGAAAATTTCTTTTAATCTATGACTTTACAATGTTATACCAAGTTAGCAAGTTATTTTTCATTTATAAGTTGTGTGGCCAGACAGTTATAAAGGAATTACGAATGTCAGATGCCAAACTCTTTTTGAATAATCTTTCAATTTTTATTATTATGAAAACATGTATATTGGAAACTGTGTATATGATTTTCACTTTATAAGGTGTTATTTTATTTTTCTTTTCTCAGTGCCTTGTCATTTAAAAGCATTAGATACTGATTCATTTATTTGCTACATCAAAACTTATCTAATCATTCAGATATGTAAAACTTAAAAGACATTTTCCCTGCATTATAAAAGGATAAAATGGGATAAGTGACGGATTAATTAAGTGGAGAAATAAATTTGATTTTTAATACTAAGCTTAGCACTAATAATTCAGAGGTTATCTTCAGACTACAATAATGATACTTTATAGTCCTGAATCATTTTTCTTATTTAAAAAAATAACAGAGTTGCTTAATTGTCTTGCAATGATCAGTTTCAGTATTTTATTCATCTTTGCTTCTTTTATTTAACATTTGATTTTCCTGTAAGGTACATTCAACATTTTTAGTTGTTTATAGCTTTGTGCAAAACTAAATTCAAAAAAGAATCTTTCTCTTTCTTTAAACCCAAGGGAATATTTAAAAAACACATGGATTCTCCTCCTAGATGATCCCCAGTGGCAAATATTTCTGAAGCTTTAAAGTGTGCTCCTAGTTCTTTGTGTGACAATTTATAAATAAAGCCATTGCCATTTTGCCTTCTGTGGTAAGACTTACAAAGTTAGTAAGAAAAGCTATAGGTCCAATTTGACAACGGAGGTTTCCGTGGGCATATGTCATTTTTTAATGCATGATCTTCTCCCAGATGGGCACAAATAAACTGCTGAAATTAAAGAAAAGAGAAATAATTTTAACTCTGGGTGAGAGAAGTAAATTGTTTGGAATTTATATACTATAGATCTATAAATCTAAATTTTAGACAGCATTATAAAAAAATGTGCCACCCTTCCTTTTGTGGTAGAGTTTCATTCCCTGGACCAGATATGAATTAACTATGTATATTGTGTATATTAGTTAGCATTCCTCTAACTGAGACACAATAGTTAACAATCACAATTTAAACCATTAAAAGTTTCATTTAAGAGATCCAAGATTTATAGGTAGCATGATAGAGAACCTCTCTTTGAAAAACAACTCAGATGCTAGCATCTGACACTATGGAGAAGAAAAGATGAAAAGAGAGGAATTCTCATGACCCAGGAAGAAACTGAGGAAAAAGAAAAAAATTTAAAAAAGAAGCTTGAATGGAGGGTTGGAGCTGTGCACACTCTGGTAACTTTGCTGGGTGAGTCTTAGAGTCAGGCAAGTCACGATCGAGTGGAGGTCAGTCACATCCACACCAAGAGCGCGGGTTGGTGAACTCGAGACCCTTGGCAAGAGGAGTCTCTGCAATGGGGAGTGGAGATGGCAAGTCAAGCTGCATGGACTTTGGTGAGTGCTGGGAACTGGATTCCCCATAGTGAAATGACATATTGTATTTGCACAGGACAGGATTTAGTCAACAGCTGAGACATCTTCCGTCGGTGGCTCCTGGCCCAAAGTGGATTGGTGGGATCTACTTGGGCTGGCCCAGGCCCCTGGTCAGGATCCAATAGCCAGGGACAGAGCTGTCCTGAACCTGTGACATCTGCAGAGCACAAACTAATGTGCTGAAGACACTCACTGGTTGGCTGGCTTAGAGGGGAGAGGCCAGCCCACACCTCCCCTGTGTGTACCTCACACATCAACAACAAACAGGAGAGGGCAGCACTGCCCTAGCCAGTAAGCTGCAGAGGGACTATAAGCAATACATGAAAGTCCGGAGACCTCCACCATTCACCTATCTGAAAGAAACCAGAAACATGACAAGACAGAGAAACAACAAAATGCCTCCAACCACCGACTCAGGGAAAATAAGCCCAGGAGAGGTAAATACAGAGGAGACTGAGGGCAGAAAAGATGCAATATTAGACACGGCCTCACTGGAAATAAAGAAATACTTCAGTAAACTCATTGACAAATTAAATTCTGAAATTCTAACTCAAGTGAAGCAAGATATAAGAAGATTAATAAAAGAAATGCTGGGTATTCCTCAAGAAGAAACAAATGGAAGAATGGAGGAACCCAGTGAAAGAAAGAAGCCATTGATGAAGAATATAAACAAAATCTAGAATACATGAAACAGATCCAAAGAAAATATCAGGAAATTAAAAACTCCACTGAAAGCTGGCAAAACTTCTTAACAGAAACTAAAGACAGACTTTCAAAACTTGAAGATAGATTTGCAATGTATGATCATAAAAGGAAGGACCTCTTAAAAATAATAAGGAACCAGGAAGTAATGATACAAAGGCTAGAAGACTACAAGAGGATTTATAAATTAAGAATAAAAAATGTGAACAAAGAATCAGGGACAAATACACATGAAATAAAAAGGCTATTCACAGAAGTAGTTAAGGAAAACTTCCTAAGCATAGGAAGTGATGTTCAGATATATGAGGCATGTTTGAGTGTGTAGGATTGATGACCATATTACTAAGTTTTTGTTGGATAAATGAACAGAGCTGACTGCAGTCTCACTGTTTAAATGTCTACTTTTTATGCTTTACTTTGATAATTTGAATAACTACTTCTAGGAGAAAAATACGTAATTGTCAACTAGTGATTTCTTACTGGTTTTTGTTTTTCTTTTGTTTTGAAATTTTTTATTATTTTTACCCTCTATCTGTTTCATTTTTTTCTTTAAATTAAAAACAAAGAGTTTCATTAAGTCATAGATTTAGGAGATTAACCCCATGGCTGCTGAATTCTAAGACAGAAGCTTACTGTGAAGATGTATGGCAGAACACAGCTGCTTAGTTCATGCCAAATGGAAACAAGAGCAAAGGACCAGGGCCTGAGAGGAACAGGCAATGAGTCATAAGTAGCACAAAGGTCACGCCACCATGACTTGCCCCTTTCGGAATTCACACCCAGGAATTCACTTTACTAGCCTACTGGCTTTTTATAATATGAAGAAGTTGGTGAATTCAGAATAAAGGGCCACATGGCATTTAATATATAATGGAAATTGTTTAGTGTTAGAAAGAAGAACAAAGTAAGGTCACAGAGATAGAACTAAAATTTTATTTTATTTTATTATTTACTTATTTGCTTGCACTGGTAATTGAACTGAGGACCTTGTGGTTCTTAGGCAAGTGAATTTGCACTAAAGTAGTGGAAGCTGTATAGGTAAAACCAACAAAAAATATAGAATTTATCAAGTAGCTTTAACTCTGTTTTCATTATCTTTTACATTAACAACATACTTTAAATGGACATGAACTTGTACTTTCCAAACTCTTGTTTCACTTAATTATGCTCATCTAGGAATTGAACAAATACATTTGAGAAGAAATTTTTCCAAACATGAATGAAATCCTGGGTTCAGAGAGAAATGTCATTTTATACAGCTTCTTTTATTTTTGTAGTTATTGTTATTAACTATTTGTGTTTTTTTTATTTTCTACAGCAAGTATCTGTTTCAAAGAGCTGTTTATGACTGTACATGCCACAGTAGTTTCATCTTGTTGGAAGAGTCTGAGTTATTGATAGTGAATCCTGAAAAAATGTTGAAATTAAAGCGTAAAGGCCATGTTTGATTAGCGATGCCTGCTCTGAGCACAGACTGAAAAAGTGGTTTGCTAGGTAGGTAATTGCCATGCTGCCAAACTGACCCCAAATTTTATTTTAGTATGTTTTTTATTTTAAAGAGGGTAAAATTAAACACAATAAAACAAAACAAAACAGAACAAAAGAAATCAATGTAAGAGGCATAATTTCAAAACAAGACAACCAGGGATCTTCAATATCTATCATATTATTTCTTGTTTTCTTCCAAATAGTTGTCCATATCTTCACATACAGTGAATTCATATAAAACAACATAGTATAAAACTGATCCAAACAGAATGATGAAGAGGTTTTAGGACTTCAAGTCCAGATAATGGGGAAGTCAAAACTGACTGTCATAGTGTCTCTCATTCTCTTCAAATAGTTGTCCATACCTTCCAGTATGTTGAAATTAAACAACACAAAACAGATTAAAATCACTTTGCACAAAGAATAATAGATTTGCTGGATTTCACATTATGACACTACAGAGTAAGCACTGGGTATTGTAGTGTCTCTTTTTCTTCAAAGTAGTTGTTCATTTTATCATGCATTATATAATCAGTTCTCATAAAATCTTTATAGGTTCTATGCATACACGAGTCTCTACATGTATATCCTTTATGTAAAATCAAAATAAAGCAAGAAAAAACAAAACAAACTCATAGATAAACAAGAAATGAAAAAGTCATATAAAACTTCAATACAAGGTGATCTACAGTGGTTATTATGATGTCTCCTGTTATCTTCAATAGAATTCTTTATATCACCAAGCATAGTATAATTGAGTGTATCAGTATATAACCATATTAATAAAAATGAAACATTGGAGATATTATAAGACTTCAAAAGAGATAATAATCAAACCAGATTGGGTATCCTAGTGAATCTTGTCATTTTCTGTGTAGTTGGCTATACTCTCAAACTTGATATTATCAATCATAACAGATTTGAATAAAACCACTCAATACAAAAAAGCAATCTGACAAACCAGATTCATATAAGATCAGTCATAGTAAGACAAAGTTTTACACAGCTTCAAATTAAGTTAATAGAAAATTAAGGATCATTAGCATATCATATCCTGCTATTTTTGGCATACCTGTCTGTGCCCTCAAATCTAGTATAAGTAGACAAACTTGAACATAATCCATCTAAACAGAACAGTGAGAGTTATGTGGATTTTAAATCCTGATACATTATTAACAATATCCTCTGCCTTCCTTTTTTAGATAATTCCTCCCCTTTCTCTCCCACAGGGTGCACTGCACAATTTGGGTCCCATCAACTCCATCAGTTTTAAGATTGGTGGGGGGAAAACCTGCTATTTACTTAAGTGCTTCTGAACCTTCCACTCCTTTACTTGATCTCAAGTTGTATTCATTTACCTACAAAAGCCTCAAGGTTTTCATTCATTATAGCTGAGTAGTTTTCTACTGCACATAAGTATCCTGTCTTTCCAACCTATTTGCAGGTGCTGGTCGAGTTACCCCTATTTATCTCTGGTTCCTGCCACATAGAGCATTGTTTTCTTATATTTGATTTTTGGTCCATAAACCCTCTTTCAGGTTAATTATATTTCCTATACAGAGCATCTCAATGGACCCTACCTCCTGATCTACTTTGCCTGTGTTTATTTTTGTTAGTGTATCAAGGCAATCAATATTAGAGATTATAGCAAACCATCACTGCCTCATTTCTGCTATGCTATTTTTCTGCCACTGATTTTATACATTTCTCCTTCATTCCTCTGTCTGTCCCATTCATTGAGGCCTCAGTGGCACTGTTTCTGAAATCCTAGTATTTTTTTTTCCTCTTTCTCTAGAATGTCTTTCAGTATTTTTTTTAGGATTGGATTGGTGGTCACAAATTCCCTCAGTTCCTCTTTATCATGGAAACATCTTGTGTCTCCATTAATTTTGAGAGACAGTTTTGCAGGATACATCAGTCTGGGTTGGAGGTTATTTTCTTTCAGTGTTTGGAGAACTTCGCTCCAAGCCTTTCTTGATATGATGGTTTGTGTTGAGAAGTCTGCTGTGATTTTGATTTGTTTCTTTTCTCTGATGGCTATTAATATTCTGTTCTAGTGATGAATTTCTGGGATCTTGATTATTACATGTCTAGGTGTAGATCTGTTTTGGTTGTAGCTAGCTGGGGTTCTGTATGCCTCATACATCTGAATATCATTTCCTTTTCTTATGATTGGGAAATTTTCCTTAATTAGTTCTGTGAATAGCCTTTTTATTTCCTTTTCCTATGCTTGGGAAGTTTTCCTTTATTTCTATGAATAGCCTTTGTATTTCCTTTGTGTTTACCCCTGCATCTTTACTCACATTTTTTTTCTTAAGTTATAGATCCTCTTGTCATCTTCTAGCCTTTGTATTGTTACTGCCTGTTTCCTTGTTATTTTTAAGAGATCTATCCTTTCACACTCAGTCATTGCAAACCTATCTTCAAGTTTTGTTAGTCTATCTCTAGTTCCTGTGAGGCAATTTTTCCAGCTTTTGATGGAGTTTTTAATTTCCTGGTAATCTCTTCAAATCTGTTTCATGTATCCTAGGTTTTCTTTTATATTCTTCATCAAATGTTTCTCCATTTTTTGTGTTCCTCCAATCTTCCATCTGTGTCTTCTTGGGTGTTGCTTAGCATTTCTTTTATTAATCTTCTTATATCTTGCCTTACTTGAATTAATATTTCAGTTTTGAGCTCATCTATTAGGTCATGAAAATATCTCTTTACTTCCACTGATGCCATGTCTGAAATTGCATGTTTACTGCCCACAATTTGTTTTGTATTTTCCTTTCCTGGGTAAATATTCATGGGTTTAGGGTCTGGGGGCTTTTCCTTATTTCTTTCTCTTGTTGTGATTTTGGTTTCTTCCATACAGGTGTATAATGGAGGGCCCCTTTCATTGTTGGTTATGGTTCTTCTGAAGCATGCTGCCTAGGGAATTCTGCCCTCTCCAGTTTGCTGTGGGTCACTGAGGTGCAAGCAGGGGCTGCATATGCTGGCCCTTACCTTCCAAGTCAGTCAACCTGTGGGTTTCTTCACCATGTTAGTGTATGCTGTGCCTATGAAATTGGTTTCAGACAACTCACTGGGTCCTGGCCAGAGGCATGACCCAGGCCAGGCAGAATCCACCAATTTGCTCTGGGTAGGGAGCTCCAACTGAAGTCACTGCCATTCCTAGTTCAGGCCCTCCTGCCTAATTCCAACATGTCATCCATTTGGTCGTGCCTTTCCTGTGGGAGGGTCTCATTCTGAACCCTCACCATGAGTTAGTACAGGTCTTCATGCTGGGTCCTTTCTCCATTGGGCTCAGAGACCTCTGACTTCAGCGTGACTGCAGCTCTGGCAATGAGCACACTTTGACTGCAAGTTTGGGCTCATGGATCCCTGGCTTCAGCAGTACCACAACAACTGCAGCGAGCACACTGTGATCACAAGTTTTGGGAGTTCCAGGGAGAGCCCCGTGGCCATGAATCTGTGCTGTTTTGATGGTAGCCCTGTAACTGCATGTTTGGCCATCTCTTTTCCCTTTAGTTTCTTTGTGGGTCGAGAGGATCCATCTCCCTCTGTCAGGACCTGTCCTGGATGCTTTTTATTCTGTCATCTAAATTGTTTCTCTCAGAAGAGCTCGGTATCTTGCCACTTAGTAGTCTGCCATCTTTAGCTCTTCCCCTATTTTAGTATTCTTTCAAAACAGGTAATTGAGAAGAGTTTCCATAGCTGAATTTATTTTTTAAATATTGATAATAATCATTATGACCAAATATAATATGTTTATACTGGTTAGAAATTGTGGGGTAAGCTAAGGAGCATGTTTGTGGTCCAGATGGAGCCTGAAGGGGTGAGAGGTTAAATCACTTGAATGAGTCCATTAACTGGTAGGTGGTGGAATATTCTTTTTCATTTTATCTTTTGGGCCTATCCTCTGGTATTTCTTTGGTTTATGTGAAAATCACAAATTCACTAAAAGAGAGAAAAAAAAAAACTTTCCCCTCTCTGTTTTTAGGAAGACAGAACCATTTTTTGCTACCCAGTAGTCCTTGGCTGTAATTGCAAGTCAATGTTTACATCAAATATTTTTTGACAGTGAAGTATTGAAATATTCTACTGAAAATAGAATGGGAATGGGTTCAATAATCAAATTTTACAGGTCTTGAATAAATGTTGAATGATTTTTTTCTTGTTTCTTCTCACTCATGTGGCTATTATCAGTATGAAATTGATCACAACTTAGATGACTGAAAAATGATAATAATAACAAATATGCTATCAATAAGTGATATAACCTAAAGGTGTTCTGTTTGCTAACAGTCTCTTAACTGTCATTTTTTTATTCTCTCTAAAATCTTTGGAAGTAGATGCTTATATCAAACTACAATCTGAATTTTATGAATGAGATCATTGGAGTAAAGACATGGTCAAATGCAAACTTGCATTTTATACTTTAAAAAGGGCAGCAATGGCAATAATTTAATTTAAAGTAAGACTGGATGTGACTCCAAATCCTGACAGTGAAAAGAGTTACCAACAATTACCAAAAAATCAAATTAAGACCCTTGAGAGCTCCAGCAAAGCCGAGAGACTTGTACAGTTTCAACAGAGAACAAGGATAACATTTGTGCTTATTTTTCCCCTACACTAAGGGTACCATGTTTGAATATGCTCCAGGCTGATAAGACAGAGAGAGTCTTTTTAAACTGAACTGAAGGGGAAAATTGAAGGATCAAACTTAAGGAAAATCAAAAAAAGGAATGAAACAAGAATATCAAAGAAAAATACCACAGAGGGGAAAATTTCTCTAATTGCCTGGGCAGATGTTCACAGCAGGTATAAAACTTGTGGTGTATTTCATACTGAGGTACTAAGAAAAACACCCAGACACCTAAGTGTCCATCATACACCAATGGAAAAAGAAAATGTAGCGTTCTTTAAAACACAATATTAGTAACCTTTAACAATGAAACCCTACAATTTAGAAAACATGCATGAAATCAGCATGAATTTGCCACTAAAGTAGTGGAAGTTAAATAGGCAAAGCCAATGAAAAATATAGAATTTATCAAGCAGGCTTAACTCTGTTTTCAACATCTTTTATATTAACACCAACCTAATTTAAATGGACATGAATTTGTACTTTCCAAAATCTTGTTTCACTTAATTATGTCCATCTAGGAATTGAACAAATACATTTGAGAAGAAATTTTTTCCAAACATGAATGAAATCCTGGGTTCAGAGATAAATGACATTTTATACAGTTTCTTTTATTTTTTTGTTATTGTTATTAACTATTTGTGTTTTTTTTTTTATTTTCTACAGCAAGTATCTGTTTCAAAGATCTGTTTATTGACCGTACATGCCACAGTAGTTTCATCTTGTTGGAAGAGTCTGAGTTATTGATAGTGACTCCTGAAAAAAATTTGAAGGTAAAGCAGAAAGGCCATGTTTGATTAGTGATGACTGTCCTGGGCACAGCCTGAAAAAGTGGTTTGCTAGCTAGGTAACTGCCATCCTATCGATATTATCTCAGCCTAGTGCCCAGATTCAGTCAGTTTGGCACATTCTACATTTTCCAATATGATGATTATCAATTGATTTATCATTTTAATTTATATAAGAACAACAATATCTAGCTTGTCAAACATAAGTATTATCTATAATCCTGTAACCTTACCCTCTAATTGTACACATTCATTTCTGCATTTGTCTTCATATGACTATTTTCACATAGCTATATGCATATCACTCCTTATGATCCATTTTTATATGTTTGTGTTAGTCTTCGATTTTGGCAAATGGTTTAAAAAATATTGTTTAAACCAGTGGTCACTAACGTTTTCAGCACCAGAGACTGCTTTTCTGAAACATAACTTCAATTTTCTCATAGGTTAGGAGGAGATGTAGGGAATGATTTGGGGATGGTTCAAAGTGATGCTAGCCTAGATAATACCTATGCAGTTTTCCAGTAGAATTCTCGTTCCTATGATAAGTTAATGCTACTGCTGATCTGACAGGAGTCAAATTCAGGTATAAGATGAGGAGTGGCACCCCATAATATAAGATGAAGAGTGGCACTCCATAAAAGTAAAGCTTCCTTTATTTTACCTGCTGCCCACTTGCTGCCATGTGGTCTAGTTCTTAACAGGCCACTGACCTGCACTGTTCTGTGGCCTGAGGGTTGGTGCCAATAGTTTAAAGGATGATTTTGTATTTTCCAATTGGTTACTTGTTCAGCAGTAAAGTCGCCAAAAGAAATGCTAAGGTGATTTTATTTTGAAACTGAATATATCAACTATACCTTCAGTGTTGTAAAAATCAATGCTGTTTCATTATATTATTTGAAGAAAATATTATTTTTCCACTCTGGAGGAATTTTGAAAAAATATTATATATATATATATATATATATATATATATATATATATATATAGGCAAACAGCCAATTGTAGCTTTCAAAGTTATTAAGAACCTCTCTCTAGAACCCTAACAAAATATCTACTATGCTGATATCCTATTTATCCTCTACTGTAATCCATCTTTCAGACAGACCTAGGACATGCTCTGTAAGCATAATCCTCAGCTCTAAAATGTATTTGGAATTTTGTATTCTGAAGCATGGCTGGTACTCCTATTCTCATGTGTGGTACTCCTATTCTCATGTGGACCCCAGTATCTCTGTATGATTGATCCACTCATGATAACCAAGAATAATCACAGTAGGCAAGAACACTTAGGGTATGACCATCATCACCGCCTCTGACAGCACTGCTCTCCTTGCCTTGGAACCTTGTTCTTTTAGGCTGTGGAAATCCTGCCTACCTGTACTTGGAATAGAAGTGGCTCCAGGAAATTTTCCCTAACTAATTAACCATTTGAGGTTGTGCCATTATCTTATTTAATTCCTAGATAATTATGTTACTCTTCAATTTGATTGTTTATTGTTAGGTCATAGTATTTTCAAGGGCAAAAAAACACTGCATGACTCTTTGCATTGATCTGTCTTAAGTTAGTAACTAGTTTATGATTGTACTTCCTGCAATAATTTGGCAGGGTATTTTCTTCAACTATTATGAGTTGGGCCATCGATTCATTTCCTTTCAGAAAGATTTTGCTGCCTCCTTTGAAGAAGTATTGTGATTGCCTTTATGCTGGCTGTTCCGGTTAACTCTCTGGGCAATGTTATTTTTTTTTTTTTTTTGCTACAAGAAGCTGAATAGAGCAAAATTCATGTTTTTTTCCCTTTGTTTTGTAATGAGGGATCTGTTTCCAATAAAATGGCAGCATATTCAGGCAGCTCAACAGCTGTTATGGTGGCAGTGGCCTGACATTACCCACAGCAGCTATAACCATCAACTGGGTAGCAGGGAAGACACTGCCAAATGCCGATAAAATTTACCGAAATTGACAAAACCAAGAAGTGCTGCCAGGAATTTAGGGCTCAACAATTTGTTTTAGATTAGATAGTCCCCAGTGAAATTTTCCCCAACCTCTGAATTTCTTATCCGTATGATATTCTATGCAGTTTTTCTCTTTGTCATGCTTACACGGATCCACATTCATCCACAGATTTCTCTTAGTATAAAAGTGATTATTAGGCATTTGAGAAAAGTTTTTCTGACTTCAACTGAGGCTCACTGACAAATTGCAAAAATATAAGGTGTGTTTTTTAAGTGTTTTTTTTCCGCAAAAAGAATCAGGGCTATGGTTTGGCCATAATTGGAATGCATACTCCAGTTTCCAGCGTTGGAATGCTGGTCCGTCGGGTGGCAGTGTTGAGGAGAGTTGAGACCTTTCGGAGGTGACACTCAGGCAAAATAAATAGATCACCAGAGAGGTGCTTCCCTCAGAAGGGATTAGTGCCATTCTCTTGGGTTCCAGGTTAATTCTCATGAGAATGTTATTATAAAAGAGCAAAAGTGACACTTACCTACTTTCTAGGTTTGTTGCTCACCAAGGACCTAGTCCCACCATGATGCCAACTACTATATGGTAACAAAAACTAGGGGAACCCTTATCAGAGGCCAAACTTAGGGAATTTCTTGAACTTTGACTTGTAATCTCCAAAATTATGAGCTTAATATATGTCCTTTCACTGTCATTGCTCAGCTTCAGTTATTTTCTTATAGTAATGGGGAAACGGACTAATACACATGGATCTTACTCCTGAAAACCACACTCATAAAACACTGTCCTGTAGAACTCCACTGATTGTTTCATAAATTTCACTGGGAGAACTGATTTGTTCTGAAGTCTTTCTACTTGACACTCCAAGCCATCATTTTTGGTGAGGCATGGAAGGGAATGAAATATCCTCAAGTGGTGACTTTAAAATGAAGGGGACTGCTTTTTTTAGTAAATAAGTGGTCCTTATTTCTCTTTTTGAAAGTTCAGTACTGTTTCATAAAAAAAATCTTATGTGCATGTACCAACTTTACACAAGGAATGCAAACATCATGTGCTGCAATCATATAAATAAATAAATACATAAAAGAATAAAATCTCTTACATTGTTGTATATTTTTCAATGTTGTCTGTACACATGAGTGTGAAAATTACCAATGGAGTTTTCCGTCAGAAAGAACAGATGTAATTCCTGACCAAACTTAATGACTAGAAAAATGAAGGAGCTGAAGTAGGTCTTTCAGGTTCTTCTCAAATATCGTTACATGTATCAGAACTGAGGATTTAAGCACGGAAAATTTCCATTGTGAATTACCACGAAGTAATCAATAAGAAAAGAGAATTTGAACTCTGGTATTACACCTATAATACTGATATAGGAAAAATATAGCTCCTGACTGTGACATGCCAAATATGCCAAGTTTGTAATCTCAAGGCATTGAGGAAAGAATTTGCAAACCAAAGGAGGAAGTTAGGAGAGTATTACTGAAAATAAGGCATTTCTGGGAAGAGTTCCAAATAAGTGTTCACCAAAACCCTTTGGTATGGGTAATTTATAGAGCAAGTCTCCTTTGTCAGGAGCAATTCATACAGCAAAATCGCAATGTGGATTCAACATGGATCATACTAAAATCCACCTACATGATTTTAAGTATATAGGGATTTGATTATATTGATCCTATAGGGAAACGAGTCACATAGTAACAATACAGGGAAACATCAAATGAGTTCTTGGAAATGGAGGGGAGTATAGGTCCAGATGTTTAGGTCTCCCACCTATAAACAGGATGTGTATCTGTGTCCACCATACCAGCTGTTACTAATTGCAGTATAAACACAAATTGTTGCTTATCTTGCAAGCCCGGCTATTGCATCTCTGCCCTAAAGCCAGATTCTCTTCAGACTTGCCTCTAGCCACGATTCTGATGTCTGTTTTTCATGTTGACATATTTGAAATCCCAAACCCTCTCTGACTGTATGTTAATTTCTATGTAACTGAGTGTTCTATAATAACACCAGCACCCTCAGAAGCTGAGGAAGGATTGCAGATTTGAACCTCCAGCCTGATCAAAGTCTCTATTTAGCAAACCACTGTTTCAAAGACAACAAGAAAAAACAAGGGTCTGGGAATGCAGCTCAATGCAAAATCCTTGGGAACAAACTCCAGCAATGCAAAAAAAAAAATATCCAAATGTTTCCTCTTCACATATGTGAAGGTGTATCCAAAAAATCACATTAGATTTTTTCTTGGTAACCTTGCAATGATGGTATCTTATATAAGTTGTCAAATTTGTGATGTGTCCATCTTTGCAATTAAATATAAAACTAAAATGGTTTTAGAGCTTTGAGTTATATTCTGGGGAAAGAGGTAGAAAAAAATGATGGTCTCCAGACAGAGCCAGATGGCCAAAAACTGATAGCATCTGGTGTCCTTCTTACAAACCGGAGCCCCTAAGTTAGATACATCTGTATATGAGGACCAAAACTCATATGGTACATTATTACATAATTATGTGGCTATAATCTGAATAGGAAAATATCAAAATCATAACAATGGCAAAAAATCATTTAACATAATGACACCAAATATTTAAGTGGGAGAGAGAAATGAATATGTAAGAAATCTAATTTTCATGCACTTCAAGAGATGATTTATACTTATATCCAAATGCAGTATGGTGCGTAAGAACTGGTTTGGGTTATCTAATTGGGAAAGCAAAACAAAAAACTTGGAAAGGAGATAAACAAAGCAGAGTTTGGAAAATGTAGTGCTATAAATTATGATATAAATTAACCATTTCAGCAGTTTCTTTACTATTTATAATTTTTGCTTCACATGGCTAGAAGTAAACTCTGGTTAATGTCTGACTTTCCTTAGAGATTCATGGGTCCAATTTCTGTATGCTTCACAAAAACATCATAAAGACATAAAATCAAATATATTTATCAATGTTGTATGGTTGACGATAGAAGTAATATATACTTTTAAAATAAAAATACATGTATATGCAAGATTAATTTTCCATAAGATCTCCTGATCACTCTTTCCAACAGTATTTTTATTTTGTATATATTCTTTTCTATAAGAGTCATTGTGCCTTGGAGCGAGGATATGTATGCAGTTTCTGAAAGCTTCCCAAGTCGAGTAGTCTGTTAAGTTTTCTTCATGTTGACTTTTGGTAAAGCAGAGAGTGATAGAAACCCAATAACCTCTGGAATATACTGGCAAAGTAGTCGTTTTATCAGATTGAAGAACTGACAGACACAGAATTAAAGCAGCAGTCTGGAAGCTCTACAGCCAATATGTAGCAGCATCAGGAACATACCTCTCACTTGCTTGACTTAATTATACTGCATTTTCTGCTGCTGCATTTAGTAATACGTTCAAGGGGCATCATATATTGACAGATATTCATAGTTCAACAAAATGTCTTTTTTGCCTTATCTGTCATTCAGTTAAATGACTACTAATGAATTTGTGTTAACAGCGTCTGCTTTCATAAATTCAAAGCGATAGCCACATTCAGATTTACAGTTGTCTAAATCATCTGGCTAGTTCACTGCATGAGGTACCATTTCAACTCTCTGCTGAATTTTTACTCTGTGACATGATCTATGTAATTTAATGTTCTTCTTTATCAGAATGGCACGATTTAAGGGGAGATAACTCCAAAATGATCTCTTGGTGAAATGTGTTTGAGCTTTATTTTTGTGTGTTTCAATGCCTAAGAGTGTTGGCCTATGTAAACTACTTGGAAATATGTTTTAACACTTGGTATATAAACAGAGACAGACATTCTTATAATGGAAACTTGCCCAAAGTTTTCTCGAGCTATAGGAGAGTTCAATCATGTTTAATCTTCAGTTATATTTCTAAATCAATATCTCAAAATACGTTGTTTAAATATCTAAAAGAGTAGACAATACTTGCTCCAGGATTCTGCATGTTAAATACTTTATAAATATTGACTAGTTCATTCTGTCTGGCTGAAAGATTTACTCAGGGCCTATGAATGGTCAAGAAAATCTTCATCTTTATCACCTAGGGTATGTGTAAACAAATGACATGGAAGAGGATTTTGATTGATCCAGCTTATCTTTAAGCAATAGTTTTCTTGCTATAATCTTGAAGGAAACATGTCCACATAATTACTGAAAGAATCTTTGGGGTGAGCCAGTGAGGCACAGTTTTTTTTTTTTATAAAGAAATCAGGAAAATAATTTTAGGTGTTATTATATCCAACACATGCCATGTGCTTGTAATTTATCAAGTAATTGTGTGTGACTGTTTATATGTGATCAGAAATAAGGAAATCACAGTAAAATTGGGGTCTTAGCTCGTTTACTGGTTAGCTTGGAAATGTTTGGTTGGATAGGCTTCTTGGCAAGCAAAATAAAGAAATAAAAGTATATTTATATTATTTCATATTTCCATCTGGGATATCCTGATGCACATTGAGAAAGATTGCCTGGTCTATAAATAAATGAAGGATATTTCCCCATCATTTTTCTCCTTTTTCTGTGTTAATTAACCGATGATCAACTGTATGCATTTCATAACATAAGGCGTTGGCCCTAAAACTTTTGTTTTGGAGGCCTAAATAACAATCATGGTCTTTTCTTCAAGAGGATACAATATGGGGCAGCAAGAAGTGACAGAAAATAGACAGATAAACCACAAGATTTTCTAATAACTAAACTTCTAGTGATACCCCCAATAATTTCTCCCACTCTGCTCCTATAAAATGAAGGGTTGAATAACAAACTACATCATCTTCGTCAAGCTATTTAACCTCATTGTATCAGTGTCCTCTACAAAATGAAACAGGAACAATCATCTCTGAAGGTTTTTTTGAGAATAAATAGCATTTACTCATACTGACTTTGGAAAGACCAAATGATCTCCATATTTCCACAAAGCCTAGGAAAATGCTTTGGTTAACTTTGGCTTTGATATCTTCTTTCCACTGAAATAATGCAAACTGTGGTTGCAGTTTTCCTGTGTGTTTTCTCTGCCCCATGACAAACCACTGGCTTACTCATTTTTGTGATTTGTTCAAAATGAGTAGCAAACTCACACATTTTCACTCGCATGGCATTTGTGCATGCATGTCAGACTTTACTGACAGTGGTAGAATGTTTGGGTATTTATCTTTCAGGTATGGAAATAACTTAGAAGATAAATCATCCATGCTGTTAGAAAAGTTTTTGTGCCATTTCTAACTTGAGCTCTGTCTTTTCTTCTTGCTTTTAGTCTTGTATTTCTTGGATCCACACATGCTTCTTTCTCTGGAGGACAAATTATGAAAGCATTTAGCAGTGTCCCCTCTACACTTAGCTTTTAGCCCACTGCTATATATCACATGAGTGGCCTTATATGCAAGCAATTTCATTTTGAAAGACCCTGGCTCATTAAAATGAATTGAAACCAGTTTTCCCTTTCATTGTGCTTGCCCATTACTGGCAATGTATGTAGACTTCGAAAAAATGCAAATGCTATTCAATTTTTTAAAAAGTCTCAGGTTTTGCCATCATGCCTATAGTACAATAATAAATAACCATTGTTTCTTATTTTGATAGACAGCATATCCTCATATGCTTCAGACTGATGTTTTTACCATTTATTCATAGTAGTAGAAAACATGTATATAGTGATCATACTGTATAAAGAAAAGTTATCATGTGCCAGGCAGTGTTCTCAGCATTCCATGTGAATTAATGCATTTAATCTTCAGGACAAACCAATGAAGTAGGATTATCAGTTCCATTTTATAGAAACCAACTGAGCCAGAGAACTGAGTAATTTCTCTTAGATGATTTGGTTAATATGTGCAAGTTACATTTGAACCTCAAGCACTGAGTTTGGAGTTCAGAGTCTTAGGTACTAGATTATCATTCCTCTCTATGCTAGCATCATAAAAACTCTCCCAAACCAACAAAAGTAAACTATAAAATTATGTGATCACCATTCCAAGTATCAACCATTCTGATTTAAATGGGTATTAAGCATATTGCATTCAAATATACATGTTTGAGGAAATGACAGAATGGTTTTGGTTTCTATTGCTCAGCAAATAAAATATATTTTAAATGAAGAGAGCCATGAAAAGCATGCATTGTAATCCCTTTGAGCTCTGCTGATGTGAATGAATTGCTTCCTGTATGCCAAGGAGGTCCACTTGTGTCACTTCATTCAATATGTGCTGAATCTCTGCACCTTAGTTACAACTTTATTGCCAGTTTGAAGGCCTCAGTCATCCTAGGGGGTGAAAATGGTTCAGTCACATGGAAGCAAGACCGTTGCATATTTCTCCTCTGGGGAGTGGTATAATCTCTAAGCAGAAAGGTCAGTGGTTTTGTCATGAATTAGGACAGTAGAAAAATGTAGATAGTCTGAGATTATGGTCCTATTTGAAATTGAATGCATCTCTTTTCAAATGTTAAACAAATATCGGTTCTTACAGCCATTACTGTACACAGTAATAGTTGCATGAGGTGGTTAAGAACATGGGCCTTGGAAATGAATTGCCCAAGTGTGAATCTCTTTATTTTAATTTTTTTTTATTTTAAAGAGAATAAAACAAAAGAGGACCTATCTAAGCAGATCAGGACAGAACAATGTAAGCAACACAGCACTTCACAACAAGACAATTGGATATTAACAGTAGCTATCATAATGTCTCTTTCTTTGAAATAGTTGAGCTTAGCTTTACACACAATAATGTCAAACATAACAAAATAGAATAAAACCACTCAAGAGAATGAAAGTATTGCAAGGCATTCTGAATCAAATAACTGAAGATGAACAATGACTACCATATTATCTCATTTTCCATAAAAATTTTGTTTATACTATCATAAATATTAAAATCCAATAATTCAATGTGATAGAACCAATGGTAATAGAAAAAGAAGAACATGGTAGGACTTCAGAGCAAGATGATATTAAATCTACAATGGCTGCCATATTGACTTTTCTTCAAAGTAAATATTCATATGATCACATATATTAAAATCAAACAAAACAGAATAAAAGCATTCCAACCAATGAATTAAAATATTATAAGTGTTCAAAGTAATGTAACAGGGAACCATGATTACCATAAAATCTTCTGTATTCTTACCTTTTCTTACACTAGGCAGACTATAAGGTATTTAGACATGTGAGTTTGGTTTATTTCACTTATGAGTATGGATTCAAGTTACATCCATTTATTTATAAATATCTCAATGTGATCATTCTTTATAGCTGAGTAGTACTCCATTGTATAAAAGTAACACAGTCTTTTTATCCATTCCTCAGTTGATGGGCACTTAGGTTGTTTCCAAGATCTGGCTATTACAAATTGTGCCGCTATAAACATATATCACTGTGTACATATATCACTGTGGTAAGATGTTTTCAGATCTTCTGGGAATATGCCTAAGAGTGGAATAGCTGGGTCAAATGGGACCTCCAACCCCAGCTTTTTGAGGCATCTCCAGAGTGAATCTCAACTTTACATCACTAGCTGTATGACCTTGGAAAAGTGATCTAGTCTATGTGTGCCTCAGTATCATTAGCAACATAGTGAGGTTGATAATGGGTCCATCCTCATACAACTGC